>JAVTVY010016018.1:0-68964 GCA_036873755.1 Hanleya hanleyi | reverse complement strand
ATTCCCACCGGCCAGGTAAATGTAACGGTTGTGGTAATTGAGTCACATACTTGGCCACGGTGTTGTCAGGAAACACATCCAGCGAACTGTTACTGGGTAGGGTGAGGTAAAACATGGCGACTGAGCTGTCCTGCTGCTGCTGTTGGTTTAATAGGTGTTCCAGGCCTTGGGCGGTTGTGTCCGGCGTCGTGTTCGTCGCGGTGACTTGCTACGTGTCACGGCTCTGGAGATGTGGGGTGTCCTGATCGAGGGTGGTTTTTTAAAGGTCTGAAAAGAAGGTGCCCGTTGTGATGGTGGTGGAGTTTTGGGGGGTAACTCCGGTTCCCAGTCAGCTTCCCAAGAAGGTTGTGGTGAGAGTCGTGGTGCACGACTCGGCGATTGCTGGGTTTGCTGCATAAAGGCCCAGCGGTGGGGGTTCCCCACCAATTTCTGTGGTACATGCATGTCTTTCAAGCCTTGAGCGAAGACCTCCCATCCTCGAGGATCGGTGTGCGATCTGCGTTGACGCATCAGATCATTCACTAAATCCGTCATGTGGGTCCCCGGGACCACCTGATTCTGTACCAGGGGTTCGCCTTTATCATTCCAAGTCATGTTAGGATTCTGTTTCATCCGTTGTAATACCAGGCCAGCTTGTTTCTTGAACGAGGCAGGTACACTCTTCAGGACTTCGTCTTCCACCCACTGTGGGGCTGTGGGTGGTACCCCACCGGCTGTTGGAACGGTGCTGAGGTCGGCGGTCTGTCACGTGGTGGTGGTGGTGGTGGTGGTGCTGGAGTAGAGAGGGTTTTGTATTGGTCCATGTACGTCATGTACCGTTGAAGCGTCTCATTGTACCGTTGTACTTTCTCACTGTCGCTTAACCCCGGTCTCTGTAAGATCTGTTGCATCTCTCCATCGGGGGTGTTTATGGTCTTCACCGTAGGTGGGACAGGGTAGGCCGATTGGAGGTTTTGAAGGAATCGTGGTTCGACGAGGACCATTTTTTTCGTGTGGTTCATTGTCGGCCGAAGAGTCCACCCAATACTGGACCCAACACGGAAGCGGCTAACGGTGCTAAGATGGCCCCGAGAAAGCCGCCTTTCTGTAACACCTTTTTCTTTTGTGTTTGAGGGACCCGCTTCTGGACTAGGGTTCGGAGACCTGTCTTATGCTTGGCCAACTTGGTCTTCTGAGCCGCAGTCAGTGGTACGTTGCCTTTTAACAGGTTGTACCCGATCTCGCACAGACAGCGTACAAGGTCAGGGTCCGCACCGCGTACAATGGTTCGGACCAACTCGGGTGGGGCCGTCTTCAATACACGGATCGTGGGAGCGTGCTTCCGTACTCGCGCAGACATCCTGTACAACTAATGCCAGAACCCATAACTCTGCTCTTTTTATCTACCTCAGAGAACACAACCCTGCTGTGGTATTCATTCTTTTTATTATCTCCATCATCAAACACACACACATCCCAGCTGGGGGCGCCACTGTGGGTGTGTTTACATTATTTTTGCAAGTACACGTGGTGGGTCTCCCCGGGAAAGATGCCGGTCCGTAGTCGAAGGTGGTCGGGGGTGGCTTGCTTGAGGTCGAAGAGCATATACCCGTGCTGAGGGGTTGTGGCATCTTTAAAGGCTTCCAACGCAAACGGTGTGCGGCCGGGATATATCTGTCTCGCCAGGTGCAGCAGTTGAGTGGTATCTCTCGGGTTTTTGAAGACCACCAGGTAGTGGGCATTTAAGCTGATGTTCCGATGTTCTTTGTTTTTACTGAACAGATTCTGCACAATGTAGATGATGCTGAGCCGTCGATGATGGCTGCCTTTGGTAAAGAGTTGGGTGACCCGCGCATCCGTCTCCGCCATGAGATCATCCAGAACCACCAAGGTGTCGGGTTCCAAATCGGCCAGGTTGGGTAGGCCTTCCACGAACGTGATGTGGGGCATTGCTGCATACGCTGCCTGCCATTCTCCGTAACACCACACGACTCGGGCAATGGGTGGGGTGATCATGCTGTCGGCGTGTTGAAGGAGCTTCCTGACGAAGTGCGTTTTGCCGGAACCCGTGGGTCCTGCGATGAGACACGTGAAGGGACGCTGCCAACGGGGGTCCATGGTTCGAGGTGTATCCGTTGACGTGGTAACCCGCTCTTGTAAATTTGGTACGAGTGAGCTGGAGTGGTGGTGGGTACAACGTCGGTCGTCGTTGTCTGTACACTGTCAGGGATGATGATGGGGGTGGGTACAACGTCGGTGGTCGTTGTCTGTTCACTGTGAGGGATGAAATCCGGTGGGTCTGGAGACGTAGTGGGTGTTCTTGGTGTAGGTGTAGAGCCCGACGTGGCTTGTACACGGGGTGTGGTGGTGGTGGTGACTGGGCTCGATACGACTGGTGCTCTCTGTAGACCGGTTTCGCTGGTGGCTGGTGTTCTCAGTTGGTTAAGTAGCGTGCTGACATAGGCTACGTCGTAAAACACACCTCCATACAACACACTCAGCAGGGTTAGCACTATCACCCCAAAGACCACTTGCGCTTTGCGCGTTTTGCGAGATGCTGTCTTCAGAGGCAGCTGCTGTTGGTCCATAGCACTGTGGTCGGACGTGGAATGAAGGAGGACGGCAGTGGTGTCTGGCTTTATAGTCGTTTCACCTGGTTGGCAGCGACCCAGGAATTGAAGGAACTGGGCCAACCTTGCCATTTCACGAAATGAAACAGTTTGCCATGTCGACGTTCCGTTTTCAAAATCTGCTCCACCGTGTAGTAGTCTTGCTGTGTTTTTACGACAGGCTGTAATTCCGTCTCGTAAAACGTCCCTAGCAACGGTTCCCCTTGAAGATCTTCCAGTTCATAGACTCGCCGCTGTCGGGGTAGGCGCCGTTTAATCAGGAAGTGCTCATCGCTCCAGTTGGGCAAGTAACTTTTCTCGAACTTGCCCTTGACTTTACTGATCCGTACAGGGTCCCCGACCTTGTACACCGCCTTCGTCGTTCGCTGCGATGGCCTGGGGTACAAGACACGCCGGACTTGGGCTTCATTGCGTTGGGTCACGGTAATGGGGGCTCTCTCTATACTCCGATGATAGGCTCGATTGTAACCCTCACAAGTTTCGGGAGAACATCGATGTACCGCCTTGTATTCTTATAGGTGAAATATTTATACATACGGCCTTTGAATGTCCTGTTGAACCTTTCCACCACGGAAGCCTTGGTCTCGTTGTACGTATGGAAGAAAAACACCTTCTGGGCTTTCAGAAAGGCTTGGAACGGTCTGTTGAGGAATTCCGTGCCTTCGTCGGTTTGCAAATACAAAGGTTTGCGCCCGGTCTTGAAGATGTCTTTGAACGCCGCTATGAGATTCGCCCCCGTTTTCGTCCGGATGGGTACCACCCACGCATACTTGGATAGGATATCGATGCACGTCAAGATATACCGATTCCCATCGTTGTGTTTGGCAAAGGCGCTCATATCGACCAAATCCGCTTGCCACTGGGCATCTATTCCTCCCACGATGACGCGGTTCCGTAGAAAATGGCGACGGACAGATCGATGTAAGGTATAGGTGTCTTGTTTTCTTAACCAATCTCGGACTTGGGCACGTTGTATCCCCTGGGGTTTGGCCGCTCGATAGAGAGCCGACAATGCACTATAGGCCGCCGGACTGTCGGGACTGTAGTATAAGTTATCCAACACCTTCTCCCAGCGCTTCATGGTGACACAATGATGATGGATCCTGGCTCTATCGCTTATTTATAACGGGTATATCTTGGGGCGGAGTTTCTTTCCGATTTTCTTCATTGGCTTTCACAGTGTCCATGGTCAATGACCAGTCCAACTCGTCTGATGACCGCTTGATAAACACTTCATCCACATCTACCACGGCATCTTCCAATGCAGACCATAGATCGGGGAGAAGGGTAAAATGCACTGTACCCCCATCTAGCCGAGCCAATTGAGCAAAGAAAGGGCCGCGTCGGATGTACACATCGTGACACAAGTGGATGAGATCGCCGTCCAGTTCACCAGACAACACCCGTTTCAATTTGGTCCAGCCCTCCCGGGACAGACGAATGTGAGCTGGGCACGGTTGTGTAGGGTCCGCATCACAGATGTCTCCCACCTCCTCCATGATATCGACCTTATCCGCATACACGTGCAGGAAAACCTCGGGGTCAAGCTGAGATACGCCAGTATCATATGCTCCGCCATGGTCAGTACGTGAATGGTACCAGATTTGACTGTCTCTCGTATTTATAGGGACAACCCCGTGAGATCAAAAGGATCAGGTGGTCATGTCACTGGGCTGACTGAGTCTAGCCGGGTAATCAATGGCATCGTCGTCGTCGGGTTCATGTAGTTGTTCATGGGGTTCAGCCAGCGCGTCCTCCATAGCACGAGCCCACGCCAACTGGTCTGATGATCGCTCGTCCGGTGTAAACAGCTGGTCCACAATAGGCACCACTTTCTCCAAGGCTGACCACAGAGCGGGATCTAGGGTGAAGCCTCGCGTGGGGTCTTGGTAACGGCCCAGGCGTAGGAAGAGGGAGGTACGGTATACGTAGATGGCATTGTCTATGTGGATGAGGTGTCCGTCGAGCTCACCGCTCAACATCCGTTTAAATTTGGTCCAACCGTCACGAGGTAATGCCACCGTATTCGATACGGTCTCAGCGGGCGCCCAGCAAATAGCTCCACGGTCTTCCACCAGGATGACTTTATCTTCATAGACGTGTAACCCCACCTGGGGTGTAAGGGGCAGGATGGCTCGTAGGTCGGATGACATGCTTGCTCCAAATGTCGAACGGTGAATGACACACACTCTGTCTGACCCTGGTATTTATAGTGTCAATACCACAGCGCCAGGGTCAATAGGGCACAGACTAGTATGAGGCCAATCAGCCGTAGCTGGTTCCGGCGTGAGCGCTCGTGGTCCATAGCCCGAGCATCAAGGATGGCTGTCATAGTCCAGTAGTGGTGAGTGATGGCACGCCTCTCCATCGAGTGCACTCTGTGGAGGACCGCTTCTGTGAACTCGTTCAGGATCTGGCGTCGTCCCTCGTTGTCGTCGCCATCTGCAAACATGGACCGGACCACTGCTCGGTAACCCGTGAATGAATTCACCACGGTGGCATACTGTAAAATGCGAGTCGCATGGGGCTGGATCTCCGCCATGGCTCTGCAACCGTAGAAATGAAGGTGTAGGATCCAGAGGGACGTGTTTTATAGACCAGATGTAGCTCTATGGGTGTAGTCCGTGATACGTACTATTCTAATGGGTTAGTCCAAACAAGAGTTCAATTGAACCCAAAATACGCCCGTAAAATATACAGTCGATAAACAACATTTTTATCTCTTGAATTTTGTTATAGACAACGGTTAACCATACAAATGAACATGCCTGGACTGTATGTTGTTTGTATTGTTGCAATTGTCATAATACTGCACATGTATAAGCCATCATTGTTGTATAAGTGGTGTAGGCAGGTTTGGAAGTCAGATCGGGGGGGGAGGTATATAAGGGCCTGGAGCGGTATTTGTGGAAGCAGGTAGAACTCCAGTTACTCTTACTCTGTGGGGGTGCATGTTCCCCAACCCCGGTTATGAGCTTATGTATGCATCAGTAACTTTAAAACAAAATTTGGCTTACTATAAGCTGCAAAAGTAAGTTCATCAGCCTGATGAATGGGGTCAAAATGTCAAAGTGCCAAATACAAGGATTTCAGACTAAAATCAAGGGGAGTAACTGAAGAAAACATCGAATCAGCTCAAAAACAGTTTGTGCGCATCTACACATGGTACCGATCATATGTACCAAATTTCAAAGAATCCATAGAATAGTGTGAAACGAGTTGCGTTCACGAGGACAGTAGGTGTCAAATAAAAGATTTCAGACCAGAATCATGGGGAGTAACTCGAGAAACTGTTGAATCAACTTGAAAAAAGTTTGTGCACATGTGCACTTGGCACCAATCATGGGTACCTAATTTCAAAAGAATGCAATGAAACCCCTAGGATGAGTTTCGTTCACTAGGACTGTAGGCGCCAAATAAAAGGATTCCAGACTAAAATCAAGGGGGGTAACTCAAGAAAACATCGAATTGGTTCGAAAAAAAGTTCATGCGCATCTACACATGAAACTGATCATGTGTACCAAATTTAAATCCATTTGAAAACTCTGGGACGAGTTGCATTCACAACGAAGACAGTAGGTGCCAAATACAAGGATTTCAGACCAAAATCATGGGGAGTAACTCAAGAATATGTCGAATCGGGTCGAAAAAAGTTAGTGCACATCTACACATGGTACCGATCATGTGTACCAAATTTCAGAAGAATCCATTGAAAACTCTGGGACGAGTTGCGTTGATGAAGACAGTAGATGCCAAATACAAGGATTTCAGACCAAAATCAAGGGGAGTAAATCAAGAAAACATCGAATCGGACCGAAAAAAGTTCATGCACATCTACACATGGTACCGATCATGTGTGCCAAATTTCAGAAGAATCCATTGAAAACTCTGGGACGAGTTGCGTTGTCAAAGACAGTAGGTGCCAAATACAAGGCTTTCAGACCAAAATCAAGGGGAGCAACTCAAGAAAACGTCGAATCGGGCCGAAAAAAGTTCGTGCACATCTACACATGGTATCGATCATGTGTACCAAATTTCAGAAGAATCCATTGAAAACTCTGGAACGAGTTGCGTTGACGAAGACAGCAGGTGCCAAATACAAGGATTTCAGACCAAAATCAAGGGGAGTAACTCAAGAAAACATTGAATCGGGTCGAAAAAGGATCGTGCATATCTACACATGGTACCGATCATGTGTACCGAATTTCAGAAGAATCCATTGAAAACTCTGAGACGAGTTACGTTGACGAAGACAGTAGGTACCAAATACAAGGATTTCAGACCAAAATCAAGGGGAGTAACTCAAGAAAACGTCGAATCGGGCCGAAAAAAGTTCATGCACATCTACACATGGTATCGATCACGTGGACCAAATATCAAAAGAATCCACTGAAAACTCTAGGACGAGTTGCGTTGACGAGAAAAGTTAACGGACGGACGGACGGACGACGCCATACCATAATACGTCCCGTCAAATTTGACGGGCGTATAAAAAGGGAGCAACAGCAACAACACAGATTACAGGTCAATCCTTTTTATTATGCGTGAACATCATAGGAATGCATGTACTGACCTGTCTGTGGGGGGTTTCCCACAATGGCGTTCACCTTCGTGTCTTTTCGGGTACGTCCGTGTCTTTTCGTTAAAGTCCGTGTCTTTTCTGTAAAGTCTGTGTCTTTTCGGATCGGTGACGTCCGTGTCTATCATCCGGGTACTTCGCGTCTGCGCAATGCGGCTCAGTCGTACACCAGTACACCAGTCTCGATCCTCGACTTGGGGTAGAGTGTGCTAAAAATAGATCACCAGCTAGTGTGCTATAAAAGGGGAGCGGCCTTGCCGTTTCATCAGACTCTCTGTCAACCACCAAGATGTTCACTTGCACAACTTGCCAGAAGCAGTTTACTCGTCTAGATAATTTACGACGCCACGAGGCCTCCACCCACAACGATGCACGGTATACTTGTATAACCTGCGCACGGTCATTTAATCGGGAGGATGATTTACTGCGCCACTAACGTTCAATTCATGGGCCACCCAAGCGTCCATGCGAGGATTGTGATCAACTCTTCAAACGACGCAGTCAGTTGCTGCGTCACCAACGTTTGATTCATGCCCATGAGCATGAACGACAACCTCTTACTGAAGAGGAGCCACGGAAGGTCAGACCCAGTGAAGATAAGCCCGGGGAGACGAACGCCACTGGTGATGCGATGAAGGAGAGCCCGCCTATATCCACAGTTCTGAAGAGCCTGAATATCCAGCTGGACCCCAGCGTTACGGTTTCGAGTCCTGACAACATCGAACATTTTCTGGTGGAGCCCATAAATGTTCCTAACGATCTCTTACAGGACAACCATCCAATCAGTGACATCGATCGGCGCCATTGGTCCATGACACGGTACTGTTTCCACCCTCAAGATATCTACAATTTCCCACTGACCAACCGCACCTGTCTACGCAGCTACGTGGAAGCCATCTTCAACGATCAAACCACGGCCTTTACATTAAATGTCGCATTTGGGTACATCTTACGTCACAAAAAGACGGACCAGTTACAGTATTATTATCCCAGTGCCAACAACCATGTGTTTGACCAGCCGGTCACCATCATTAACCGGGGGTCACTAGAGACGATGCTGGAGATACTGGACACCGTGGATGCCTTGAGATGGGCGCATCGTCAACGCCCCAACATTCAATGGGTGGTAGAGAGGGTAACCAACGTCACGTTTTTCCTGACCAAGCTGACCGATCACCCCCATCGGTTGAATGCGTCACCCGTGCACTGATGAATATCATGCCGTACACACACTCTATGTCTACATGCTGCTCGCTGACTTGAGCTCAGTAAACCCTTGTACCTAATGTGACAATGTGTTAAATAATAAAACATGGTGTTTGATATTTCAATTTGTTTTGCTGTGAACATACTAAACATACCCAGGGCGGCTCCCCCAGCCTGGGTATGATGTAACATTGGGGGTAATAAACTATATAAACATTGCTAAACTTGTTGTTTTTTCACGACAACCGCTATCCGATTGCATAATACAGATCCGACATTCATCCGCGTGATGACGCGCGCGCGCTCGCGCTGGGGGGCCGGGGCGGGAAAAACAAAACCCGGCGGTTGAACATACGGACGTCTAAGGGGAAACATGGGAACTCTTCTATGTTTGGAGATAGTTTTTTAGTGAAAAACCCGGAAGTGACGTCACAACCCCACCACGTGACCTGCGCAGCAGAATGGAAACGACACCCTAGTGTAACTCCCTCACCTAGGCTTCACATATGGATACCTCAATCGATCCCATCGACCCACGAGGGGCCCACCACCACATCAACACGTCTATTTCTATACTACGGCCAGACTGCGCATGCGCAGAATGCCCATAGTTCAACCCCCCCACACCCAGCCCATCAGATGCCCCTTCACGAATGAGTGATACCTCACTCGACCCCATTGGACCATTCGTGGCTCCCCTAGCTCCAACACGTCTAGCGGGACCCATACAGGGTCCAATTTTCGACACTATGTGACCACATCCCGACAAAAATGGCCAGTTTTCGACACCGGATGTGCCGCCATCTTGAACATACGTGCCGCCATCTTGGATATGTCCCATAATGCACCGGGTCAAAATACTCGCTTCTGATTGGACGAGAGCTCCGTGGCGGATTTGAAATACTCGCTTCTGATTGGACGAGAGCTCCGCATTGCATCTGCACGTGCGCAGAATGGCTACCGCACACCCAACCCATTAGATGCCCCTTCACCTAAGCTTCACTTGGATACCTCACTCGACCCCATTGGATCATTAGGGACTCCCCTACATCCCAAAACGTCTATGCGCATGCGCAGAATGACGCTAGTTCAAACCCACTAGTCCAGTCAGATGCCCCTTCACCTAGGCTTCACTTTGATACCTAACACGACCCCATTGGACCATTATTGGCTTCGCTAGCTCCCAACACGGCTATTTCCATACCCTTGGGCCACCGCGCATGCGCAGAATGGTGACAACGCCCAAGCCGCTAGTCCAGTCAGATGCCCCTTCACCTAAGCTTCACTTCGATACCTCACTCGACCCCATTGGACCATGAGGGGCTCCCCTAGCTCTCAAAACGTCTATGTCCATACCCTTGTGCCACCGCGCATGCGCAGAATGGTGACAACGCCCAAGGCGCTAGTCCAGTCAGATGCCCCTTCACCTAAGCTTCACTTTGATACCTCACTCGACCCCACTGGACCAGTAGTAACTCCCCTAGCTCCAACACGGCTATGTCCATACCCTTGGGCCACCGCGCATGCGCAGAATGCCGCTATTTCAACCCAACACCCAGCCCGTCAGATGCCCCCTCACATAAGCTTCACTTTGATACCTCACTCGACCCCACTGGACCAGTAGTAACTCCCCTAGCTCCAACACGGCTATTTCCATACCCTTGTGCCACCGCGCATGCGCAAAATGACGCTAGTTCAACCCCACACCCAGCCCATCAGATGCCCCCTCACATAGGCTTCACATTGATACCTCACTCGACCCCACTGGACCAGTATTAACTCCCCTAGCTCCAAAACGGCTATGTCCATATCCTTGGGCCACACGAGTTGTCTCCCTTGCGTCAATGTGTGCAGATGGCGCTATGATCGACGCCGTGCTGTGGAAAGGGCGTCCCCACACCATCCTGGAGCCGCCATTTTGTTTGTTGATTTTCTGCGGAGATACACGGGACAATAAACGCTCGACCCTAGTGTGGTACAGATGCTAGACTGATCCTATTAACATGGTACAACACCTATAGATTATGTTTATTACTATTATATGGCTTAGAGGTTTTTTTTTTAGGGTAATGTGAGGGTTTTTTCTCCCCGTGACCTCCCCACCGCCCACAATCCGCCATCTTAAACCCACCACCCACCACCACCTCCCACAAGCCGCCATCTTAAACCCACCACCCACCACCACCTCCCACATCCGCCATCTTAAACCCACCACCCACCACCACCTCCCACATCCGCCATCTTAAACCCACCACCCACCACCACCTCCCACAAGCCGCCATCTTAAACCCACCACCCACCACCACCTCCCACATCCGCCATCTTAAACCCACCACCCACCACCACCTCCCACATCAAATTTGATCTAGGGACTACTTTTTCTCCGCGGAAGCAGACCGAATCACCGCCAGACATGACCGCATCACCGCGGAAGAATACATCTTTGACCTGGGTCACGTGATATGCAAATTTGGAACTCTCCTGTGCTGGAGGTAGCTTTTTGGTCAGAGGTCAAAATACTCGCTTCTCATTGGCTGTCACCTCCTCATTTCCTCCTCAAAATATGCAAATTTCTGAGGTCAAGTTGAACCATTTCACGCTTTATATACTACTTGCTTTCTTTGGTTATCTCATCGATAACGGATTACCACACAACCACGATCGGGATTTCGCTCGGTTCACTGCAATTCCCTTTTATAAAAATACAGTAGTAATCAGGGTATGGAGAGCGTGACCCATATCTAATAGAGTTGAAGCTATTGTGAGTGTCATGCAAACAAGCGATTGTGTATGTTCATAAAAATGTTGGCGACCTGGTCTTTTATTGGTCAAGCAGAATACCTGATTGTTACTGCTCATGAAAATATGCTATTTTGAATCGCTGACTTTATTCAAATACCCAATGGCGACTCCAGGTTGATCATGCTGAATACCTGATACTGACTGTTCGTGCAAATACTCTATTGTGATTCTCTGCTTGATCATACAGAATGCCTGTTTATTGTTACTGTTCATGCAATACGTGATGATAACTAAATTTTGACATGAATAATAATGGTACATTTATTTTGAATGGCCTCCTCGTAAAGCTAGAATGCTTTTAGTAAATATCACGACACAATACCATATATGGTATGCATCGGTCTTAATATATGTATTTTATAGTTATATGCTCAAATACAACAATGGTGACTTGCTTTTCATGATGTTGGTGTCATTTTTGTTTTGATTTTGATTGAACCCTACTCTGTCGGCGGTCTGTCGATTTTGATGGTGTACTACACTTGCGTGACCTCTCCTTAACCTCTGCACACTGGCTCAGTGATTGAGTCGTGCAAAACGAAATCTACATTTGTCACAAAAACGATCATCATTTTTAACGTTCAACAAGTGATATTTCTCCACGCCAATTCTCTGAAGTGTAGAGATCGTGATACTTCAAGTGAGAAATATTGATACTATTGTCGTTCAGATATCTTTTAGCCAAGTTTAAAAGGGGTTATGTTTTGTATGTGTTCACTTTTTGCGGCGGTAAATCTCCTTACCCTATTCTAAAAGTCGTCCAGTTTACTCCTCTGAACGGTCAGCTAGCAAACAGCCAGCGAGTTCTTGATGCTAGTGTGTGACCCTGGAGCAGGGTATACACTTCCTAGTTATGCCGCTATACTTTCGAAGTCTGAAAGAAGTTGGAGATCTGCAAACAGAACGTACTGAGTGTAAGATAAGTTATTCAACATTCTTTATTGCATACACTTAACCCAAATTATAATACCATAATGACGATGCATGATATACTCAACTTCTCGGGGGCAACTATAGCAACACGAGATTTTGGAATCTGTCCGATAATTATTACGAATCTTACTGTGAGATGTTCTGCTATGTTTTATAATTCCTTGGATTGTTTATCTCTGATTTATTGTGATTCACTTCGAGACGAATCAAGAGATCCTGGATTCCTAGAAGTTCTAGCTATCGTCTGTCAAGCCGAGACATTCCGTGATTTCCCAGTCTTCAAACTGTAAATGCATGTGATGGCACACATCAAGATAGGAGCTGAATAACATATCCGAATATGGAAAGCGGGCAGTGATTGTATTGCTTTTCAAACGGGAAAATATCCTTCGAATAGCCAATCAAAAGAGTACATGTATTTACGGTCCCATACGAAAAACTGCAATATGTGTTACGGTTTAAAGACAAGAAATTAATTCCTAAACTGTATACGAATGAGCCAAAAATAGATGAAAGCCAAATGTCAAACATCGCTTGACGGTGTTTTACCTCATCTTTGAGAGTTAACAATATAAAACTTGAGTAAAATCAAAGCGTCTCCACTAAAACTTTCCCAAATTTGGCGATACATATTGCATGCTGAGCGTAACGAGTGTAGCGTGCAAGATCTATGCTGTTACGTTTCGTAACTTGTGTCTAATGCCGCTATACCCGGGGTTATGGGCCGTATGAACCCATGTACTTCCTCGTCGTGTTCATATGAGCAGTCAAAATCAAAGCGTGACTGAGATACACCATTCTCTAGATGGCGAGTTTACAACGAATATCATATGGATTAAGAATACTGACCAGTGATAACGGATTGGAACATAATGATGTCTTGGCGGCATCATTGAAAACTGTTGACAGCTTCACTCTTGCAGGAAGCTAGCCTATGTTTATGTATACTATGATCGTTCTTTTTTCAAGTTGGTGCTTTGAATTATGGACGCGGAATTTCTTAATGGACGACGGGTGAATATTGAATGACGGAACAGACGCGTGTAACTACATTCACACTGCATTATATATATATATACAACTAATATCAGTTAAATCGGTGACAAATAAACATGAACTTTGGTGTAGTATTTGGCTCGACTTGCGTAGATGTATGTCCGTTATCTAAGAGGGCCTCCATAGTTTAATGACCAGGCATTTGTGATCAAAATGGCGTGTACACAAACACGTTATTAATATTTAAGCTGTTCCATCGTTTGTCTCTATCATCAAAATTAAACCATTTGTCTGCTTGTCACATCATCTGGCGAAAGCTCTGACAAAAATCCACCGTGTTGTTTGATATGGCGGTCTGAGGCTGTATCGCTCAAAAGCCTAGGAACAAATGTAACCATTCTTTGGGTGCATCGCCAATGCGTTCGAATGTCTATACTCAGACTAAGTCTACCACTGTGCTTTCATGAGTTAAAAAAAATGTAGGCTATACTCATGTGAGCAGCAAGAAAGGTTTTGACCAAGCCATGATCAGGCGATGTAGAATCGGCCATGCATACACGATTAACTCTTTTACTAAAAAAAGAGCTAGTCCCAAGGTGTATTCCACGCCACGACGATATCACTGTTATTCTTTAGCATATTCGCAAGTTTCTCATTGTCTGTGATAAACATTTTATTGAATTTAAGGCTATTTGTCCGTGACGGGTGTGAAGTATAGAAGATCGTGCTGTCTTGTTATCGTCATTGATTGATTCTTGTTTTGCAGGAAACTAACGTTAATATGTGTGTCTCAAACTTTACACATTCTTTTAGGTACTCCCGTACCTAAAAGAATGTGTAAAGTTTGAGACACACATATTAACGGCGTGTACACAAACATGCGACAGATCATAATACACTTTGCAACAACATCGGGATACTAAATAAATAAAACAAATACCGAGGTACGATAGCTAGCAATCGCGGATATTCGTGTTTACTTATAACCATTTGATGTATAATGGATTGGAAAGAACATGACGAACCCCTTCCCCGTGTATTTTAACCATAAGCTTTCGACAATTGGAATGCAAGTGTTTTACTCAGAAACTTTGATCAAATGCGCATACCTACAGCTGGTATATCATGTGTCTAAATCCTAGTTTCCTGACCCTATCTGCCTTGGACGCAGATTCCGTTCCCCTTCCCGCTAGTGAACTTGTCTCTCGTGCTTCGAAATGGAGAATAATAGCGGGCGGAGACATTTTGACTTTGTAGCTTATAACATTGGGTTACGTTTGAGCTAACTTGCATAACCCCCGAACAAAACATCACAGGCAAATTAAAAATGGCGCCCGTGTTGTGTATCAGAAAAGCGATGTTTTCGTCTTGTCTTAAAAGTGTTTTCTTTTTTGTTGAAAAATCCCATGTTTGCAAAGAAACTTACAATGAAACAAAGAAACGTCGTACCGATAAATCGCCCGAAAAATGCCAAATGGAAAATTGGCGTAACTCAGGCGTCATCAGTAAGGACATCTTGGACTTTGGTTACATTTTTCTGATACACCTGGACTCGAGGTTATAGTGTGGTAAGTTTCCGCATATTCAGGGGCGGGTAGGTGGTCTCAGCAACCCCTCCCCCATGGTTGCGGTACACCACAAGTCTACCAGCCCAGATAGGGTTAATAATTAAATGTTTCAAAGCCACATAATGTGCCTCCCCCACACATCGAAGCAATTTGTCTAGGAAATACTGATTGAGGGAAGTTAGTGTTGATTGGGCGAGCGATAGCGTCCAGCAATATTTCAGCTATATATTATCCTGAATAATTCAATATGCAAAACTAAAATTGGAAATGCGACTTCAGAGAACGTAAGTTATTGATTATATGTCTATGTTGTCTCGCAAGCTTAATAAGTGGCTGTGAACAGCATTTCTTCTTAGGGGACTGACACTTACCACACTATACCTTGGGTCAAGCTCTATCGGAAAATAGAACACAATCCAAGCTGATTGCCCGGATTGCTTGAGAATAACGTCATTTTCCAGAAAACATCTTTTTACTTCATTTTTCGGTTAAATTTTTCGGTTTATTCTACATGCTAAATTAGTGAATGAAATCTGATGTGAAATAAGATAGTTTTGCCCACCTTTATCAGCAGATAGCAACAATTTTGAAAAAAGACGAAAATACTACTTTTCTGTTTCCCTCACATGACCGTCATTTTGAATTTACCCATGATCCTCTTCTCGGGGTTTATGCTGATGGTCTCGAAATTACTCAAATACGATAAGCTACAAAGTCTCGAAGTCAGCTCTCTAGTTTGAGTCGTTCTGGAGATAAAACAGACGTTTCAAAGAACAGCCATAATGCCCCTTCCCCGCAGCCGTGATGCTTAGAAGAAAGTAATTATTTTCCCTGTTCCTCATAATATTATATGGAATGCTTTCTTGAAAAGAAACCTACTTTGTTGAAACAAGAAAAACAATATCCCGACATTATGTTTAATCTCCATGGGTTAGTGATCACTTTAGGCGGTTTGAAAACACTATGTCAAACCAGACCCAATAGACAGGTCCCAACTAACATTTTTTCCTGTCAAAGTTTTCTCAGTGGTTCCATCATCCTTGACTTATGCCCTTTCAGTTTAGCTGAGCGGCCATCCTGGATTTGGCCTCAAATCCAATATGGCGGCCAAAATCCAAAATGGCCGCCAATATCCATAGAAGCTCACAATTTCCTGCTCGAAAATCAATTTTCTAACCACAAACTAGGTTTTTTTGCTAGTCCTACGTAGGGTATGAATAATTAATTAATTTGGAATATGTAATTGGTCTGAAAATTCAATATGGCCGCCAATGTCCATTGAATCGCACATTTTCCTGCCCTAATATGTAGAGATGGACCATCCGTGATCCGAATGCGTCCTGTGGGGTTTCATCTTGTAGCTCTCGGGGTGTAGACCCCGATTTGAGGGATATCCATGTCATCTGTGACGTCATCGATGAGGTCATCAGTACGAGCAGTAGCGAAAGCGGGCATTTTGGGAGTGCGTGGGGGTGTGTTTGGGGTAAAGATGGACCATCATTGGTCCGAATTTGTCGTGTGGGGTGTCATGTTGTAGCTCCTGGGGTGTAGACCACGACTTGAGGTTTTTCATGTCATCTGTGACGTCATCGGTGACATCATCAGTACGAGTAGTAGCGAAAGCGGGCGTTTCGGAGGTGCAATGGAGTCCGTTTGAAGTAGATGACCGCCTTTTTCCCATCCAGTTACCTGTGAGTGTGAGTGTATGGGGGCGTGTGTGTGAGTGAGTGAGCGAGTGAGGCGTGCACAATGCTCTTGATGCACCCCCAACGCCCGTCTTAACGCATGGACGCACTAACGAAGGTGAGTGAGTGAGTGGGATCCGACTGGACTAATGTATCATCCGTTTTCATCATTTTGCGCATGCGCAGTCTGGCCGTAGTATAGAAAGCTGGCATTTTGGAGATTCGTGGAGGTTTGTTGAGTGATTGAGGGACCATCCCTGATCAAATGGACCGTGTGGGTATCAGTGTGAAGCTCTTGTGGGTCAGACTGGCTTGTTTTCATTGGAAGTCGCGCCAATCTGCGCGTGCGCAGTTGGAGTGTAGTAAGTAAAGTGGTCATTTTGGGAGGTGCGTCGGGGTCTGTTGAGTGATGAGGGGCCATTCTTGGTCCGAATGCCTCGTGTGTGGTGTCAAAGTGAAGCTTTCGTGGTGTAGACCATGACTTGATGGGTGTCCCTGTTATCTGTGACGTCATTCTTGACGACATCAGTAGGAGTATTAGCCAAAGTCGGAATTTTGGAAGTGTGAAGTAAGGTGTTTGGGGTAGAGAGGGACCAAGTTTGGTCTAAATGGTCCGGTTGGGGTGTCCTAGTGAAGCTTTCGTGGGGTCGCGCCAATCTGAACATGCGCAGTTGTGGTGTAGTAAGTAAAGTGGTCGTTCTGGAGGTGGGTGGGGATGTGTTTGAGCGATTGAGGGACCAATCTTGGTCCGAATGCGTCGTGTGGTGTCAAAGCAAAGCTTTCATGGTGTGAACCACGAAATGAGGGATATACGGGTCATCTGTGACGTCATTGCTGACATCCTCAATAGGAGTTTGAGCCAAAATGGATATTTTGGGGGCGTGAAGCAAGGTGTTTGGGGTAGAAATGGACCACCCGTGGTCCGAATGCGTCGCATGAGGTGTCATCTTGTAGCAATTACAAGCGTCTAGTCCGTCATTCATAATTCAGCCGTCGTCCATTAGAGAATATCCGCGTCCATAATCCAAAGACCTATTCCATATTCCATATAACAGTATTATCACCAAATTCAAAAAGACAATCATAGTATACATAAACATAGGCTTGTTTCCTGCAAGAGAGAAGCGGCCGACAAGACATCATGATGTTCCAAATATATCAAATCCGTATCGCTGATCAGTATTCTTAATCCATAATATTTGTTGTAAAGTCGTCATCTAAAGAATGATTTATCTCAGTCACGCTTTGATTGTGACTGTTCATATGAGTACCATGAGGATCTTGAAGTACATGGGTTCATAAGGCCCCTAGCCCCGGGTTAAGCGGAATTAGACACAAGTTTACGAATCATAACGCCATAGATCTTGCACGCTACGCTCGTATTTTGCTATCAGCATGCGATATGTATCGCCAAATTTGAGAAACTTTGAGTGGAGGCGCTTGGTGGTGTAGCCCTGTTTTATAAGTTTCTGCAACAATGTTTTGTGATGTTGATTAAAATCGTCACATTTAACACAGGATCTAGCAAATGCTACTAGGCGTGATATGTATACGCCATATGCAGGTCCCACTGGAATATTACTGTCCAAAAAGGG
Organism: Hanleya hanleyi; assembly: GCA_036873755.1. Taxonomy (NCBI): domain Eukaryota; kingdom Metazoa; phylum Mollusca; class Polyplacophora; order Lepidopleurida; family Hanleyidae; genus Hanleya; species Hanleya hanleyi. Next base: position 50,991 of record JAVTVY010016018.1, on the reverse strand, counting down.
ATAGTTTACGATGTCGAAATTGTAATCATCTCTTTTTTCATACAGTCGACCGGAGAGAAGGTCCGCTTCATTTTTATAGAGATATAGGTCTAAATACGATGTGGCTGTAGAATTATCTGTAGTTTCCTTCAAATTCAGTGAAGGTGGATATATATCCTTCACTGAGTCATTTATATAGCGATTATCCACAGCGAGAAGATCGTCTATATAGCGTTTGGTAAATTCAGTGAATTTGAATGGATCGGTTTTTGAAAGCGCCTGCATATAGTCATATTCATAAGAGAACAGATATAGGTCAGCTAGTAGGGGTGCACAATTAGTACCCCTTTGGAATACCTATATGCTGTTGATATATTGTGTTGCCAAATTTCACATAGATATTTTTAATGAGAAATTCAAGCAACTCTATAAACAAAGAAACATCCCATGAATGATATCTCTTGTATGTAGTCGAGCTAAAGAATGCTTTATGGCTTCCAACATTAATATATCTACGATCAGTTTTCTTGAACACAGATACTATTAATGAACTTAGACGGTCAATGAGGTCCTGATGAGGGATTGTGGTATAGAGAGTCGAGAAATCCCATGTGGATACATGTCTATACGGTATGTGACCTTTAGCATCAAGTTCTTCCGTAAGACATTTTGAGTTTTTCAATATCCACATACATTCAACGCCAGAGTTTTTAGAAATAGTGGCGCAATACCTTTCCCAAAATGCTTTTACCTCCTGAAGGGCCCTCTTCAACAGGGTTGAAAGAAGCTTGGTGGTGCAGCTTCTAGAACCAGCTATGAATCTAGATTTGTATGGTGATTTATGCATTTTGGGAGTCCAGTATACTTTTGGTATATCGTTATGTTTGGTTGGAAGACAAATACCTCTTTCCTTGAGAAACGTTTTGCGATTGTTAAATAAATCTTCCAGAGTAAATGCAGTTGAGAGTAAGTAGATGTATTTGATGACGATATGTTTACACTCAGTTCTTCAGCCAGCACCTGGTAATAGTAATATTTACATATGAATATTATATTATTTTGAGCTTTGTCTGCTGGGAGTATGACGAATTTACTCTGGAGATTTGCTAGAACTTCTTGCGAATTGGGGCTTCTCAGTACTTGGTTTGCTTGGGGAAGGGTACTTCTGTCTATATGGCGGATTGTTTCAACGACCTTGCTCTTGGTAAGGTCCAGCCAATCATCGAGTACTGTAGGTTCAACTTTTTCTCGCTTAGACTAATCAATAACGTACTGTTCCAAAGCAGACAGGACTATCTTCTGGTCGGCCTTCAGATTTATACTTCCCGGTTCTCTATATTTAGGTCCCTTCATCAGGAGTAATCTTAGGTCTTGATCACTCACCACATCAAGGTCACCAGTCACAACATGTTTGCATGGTGTATAGATAAAGTTCGACGATTCACAATCACAACTATATCCCCCGACGTGTATCAGTTCCAGTCAAACTCCTTGACAGCATTAGAGTAATTGAATATTTTGGTGGCTATAGATTTAGTATACTTATATGAAATGCAAGGAGGTTCTGTGAACTTAAAATAGTTTGGTACAGCATTGCGTACCTCTGGATCATTCAGGATTCGAGGTAAATTAATAATCCAGGATTCGAGGTAAATTAATAATGTCCAGTCCTTTATCTAAGTAGTTGAGTTTCAAGAAAAGCCGATTTGGGATGTTTCGATTATGTTCACTGGACGATACAACCGAAAATACGCTATATCTTGACATACTTTAGAGATTTTGTGTGGTATTATATTTCCTGAGCAGATTGTTGTATATCTTTGACTATGTGATTTAAAGCTCTCAGAGGTAACGCATACAGAACTGTACGTAAGCTATGTGTAATATTGGATGTGTTAGTTAAACCCACTAAGTAATTTAAAGTGATATGATCGTGAATCATCGCACTATTGAACTTTCTCCAATCATGGCTGCGATGTCTCCGTTGATGGGGTTTAAATAGCTGGGTAATATTGGATATATTTGAACGGCGGTTTGTAACATTGCCGAACCCAATAACAATATCATTTAAACCATACGGAAACACTGACCTAAGATCTAGCATTCAGTATAGGTCCCGCTCTCGGATTTTTCTCTCAAATCCAAAGGGGGAATCCTTGGTAGATGGATAGACGACGTCTATGATCTGAATACTAAAGTTGTCCCAGCCATGGTCGGGTCCAGAAAAATGCTTACCTATAAGCAATTGCTTTTTCCTAACGGATTTTCTGTGACCATTCACCCGAAGATGGAGTCTTTGGGTGGTCTTGGCAACATACTGTTGACTACACTTCTTACAGGAAACTAAACACAGCAAGGAAGCGATCAGAGATTGCTCAATTGTATGCCCCCCGCCTTCCGCTTTAATCTGACACTGCCCCGCCATTGTTGTGTTCTGTATTGGTCTGTGGAGGCCTAATTATAAAAAATCTGTTTCAGTCACTTTTTTTGGCATGCCTCGCATAATACATATTCCAAGTATCGACCAACAAGTAATAATACAAGTAATAATACAGTGGTTTGATGTAAGATGGTCGCCGGGGTTTTCGCCAAATCCAAAAATGTGACCTGGTTATGAGACCTACATTCCTTGGGAGTATATTGTGGTGAAATTATGAAGCGATCGTGAACTTTGAATTTTGCACCCAATTCACTCTTTTTGGAGCAATTTCATACTTCAGGATCTATGTGGTCTGCTTTGGAATGTAGAATAACAAAGAATAACAATTTTATAGCCATTTTCCTGGTCCAAATCGGCTATGGACTAAGATCCATCCTGAACAAATAAATATATCCCATTCACTAAGGTTTGATGAACAGAGGCACATAACTCTTGAAAATATAACGGAAAGCAGAGAAACTTCACGCTGCACAACTATGGGACATTGACCACATATCCTGCAAATTCCATACTTGCTCACACAATATTAACCGACATCCAGCCTGGACAAGTCCCAATTCACAAAGACTTGAAGAAAAAAGCGCCATAACTCTTGAAAATATATGCGAAACGCGGAGAAACTTCACACTGCAAAACTATAGGGCACTGACCAAACACCCTGCAAATTTCATAATTGTCCATACAATATTAACCAAGATCCAGCCCGGACAAGTCCCAATTCACGGAGATTTCAGGAACAAAGGGTCATAACTCTTGAAAATATAAGCGAAACGGGGAGAAATTTTACGCTGCACAACTGTGGGGCACTGACCACATATCATGCAAATTTCATACTTGTCAATACAATATTAACCAAGATCCAGCCCGGACAAGTCCCATTCACAGAGATTCCAGAAAAAGGGCCATAACTCCTGAAAATTATACCGTAACGCGGAAAAAACTCTACGCTGCACAACTACGAGGCACTGGCCACATTTCATGCAAGTTTCAATCCTGTCCATCAAATATTAACCGAGATATCGCGCGAAGAAGAAATTCGGACGGACAGAGGGACGGACGGATAGACAGACGGACAAAGCGATCGCTATATGCCCACCTCTAATTAGAAGGGGGGCATAATAAATACAGTAGAACAACTAGATCAAGATACGAGTTTACCGAATATGAGTTACCAGTTAACGCGGAACTAAATGGCGCTGAAGTATTAAAGAGTGGACACGTGAGACATCCACGGTGTCCACATATAGAAATCTTGAAAATTATTACATGTAGAATTCGGTGCTAAACAATCATCAAGCGCAATGTTACAAGGTTTGATGTCGTGGCTTTGCTTTGCGGTCAGAAATATATCTGTCATTTGGATTGAAAAAGGTCTTAGTGCATTTCGAACTATTGGAGACTCTGTCGAGAAACCTGCACTAAGGTTTTTCGACCCACCAACGACAAGCTCAATGCTTCAACGCCCTGGTGAATTAGCCTTGAAGCCCTGCGCGCCTATGCGTAGCTGTACGGGTGTAGTCCGTGATAAGTACTATTCTGATTGGTTAGTCCAACAGTAGAGCAACAACAACAAGAACATCAACGATTACAGGTCAATCCTTTTAGTTTCCTCTCCATCACAGTACATCCACGGATCCACTATGGGTGTGTGTACAGTTCACTTATGCTATTGTCCGTGTATTCAGAAGTTCATTGCTCTGATCTTAGAATGATGAGGGACACGGGTTAATCCCTATATGTACAGACACCACCACACGCCGCACCGCACACGCGCCCTGGTGTACCCTATACCCTAATGGCTATAAGGTACAGGGTGCACGACAGGTACGCGCACATGCGTGCAATGACGTCACTTGCGAACTCCACAAGCTTTGAGCTCCAAGAGCTCCGATCTAAGAGCTCTGCCACATAGGAGCTAGTGTGTGGTGGTGGTAGAACTGGTGTGTGGTGGTGGTAATAGTGGTATGTGGCGGTGTCTGTACATATAGGGATTAACTCGTGTCCCTCATCATTCTGAAATCAGAACAATGAACTTCTCAACACACGGACAATAGCATAAGTGAATTGTAAACACACCCATAGCGGTTCCCTTAGCGTGGATGTGCTGCGATGGAGGGGATAATAAAAGGATTGACCTGTAATCTTTGATGTTGTTGTTGTTGTTGATGTTGCTCTACTTTTGGACTAACCAATCAGAATAGTACTTATCACGGACTACACCCGTAGAGCTACGTATAGGCGCGCAGGTCTTCAGGGCTAATTTACCAGGGCGTTGAAGCATTGAGCTTGTCGCCGGTGGGTGTTGCTACAAGATGACACCTCACACGACGCATTCGAACCACGGATGGTCCATTTCTACCTCTAACACCGTCCTTCACAGTCCAAAAATATCCACTTTGGCTACAACTCCTACTGAGGACATCAGCAATAACGTCAGAGATGACCCGCATATCCCTCAAGTCGTGGCCCACACCATGAAGGCTTTGCTTTGACACGTCACACGACGCATTCGGACCAAGAATGGTCCCCTAATCGCTCAAACACATCCCCACGCACCTCCAGAATGACCACTTTACTTACTACATCACAACTGCGTATGTTCAGATTGGCGCGACTTTCAATAAAAAACATTCCAGTCTGACTCTACCCCACGAAAGCTTCACTAGGTTACACCAACCGGGCCATTTGGACCAAACATGGTCCCTCTCTACCCCAAGCACCTTACTTCACACCCCCAAAATTCCCACTTTAGCTACTACTCCCACTGATGACGTCAACGATGACGTCACAGATGACAGGGACAGCCCTCAAGTCATGGTCTACACCACGAAAGCTTTACTTTGACACCTCACACCAGGCATTCGGACCAAGAATGGTCCCTCATCACTCAACAAACTCCCACAACCAAAATGACCACTTTACTTACTACACCCCAGCTGCGCCTGCGCAGATTGGCGCGACTTCCAATGAAAACAAGCCAGTCTGACCCACGAGAGCTTCGCACTGATTCCCACCAGAATGGTCCCTCAATCACTCAACAAACCACGACGAATCCCCCAAATGCCTGCTTTCTACTACTACGGCCAGACTGCGCATGGGCAAATCGATGAAAACAGACGATACATTAGTCCAGTCGGATCTCACTCACCAACGTTAGTGTATCCATGCGTTGACGGGCGCTGGGGACGCCTCAAGGGCGTTGTGCACGCATCACTTACTCACTCACTCACTCACACACACAGGCGCGCATACACTCACACTCACAGGTAGCTATCAGGTAGCTGGATGGAAAAGAGGCCGTCATCTACTTCAAACGCACTTCATGGCATCTCCGAAACGCCCGTTTTCGCTACTACTCGTACTGATGACGTCACAGATGACATGGAAAAACCTCAAGCCGTGGTCTACACACCGAGAGCTGCAATACGATACCCCACACGACAAATTTGGAACAAGGATGGTCCATCTTTACCCCAAACACACCTCCATACACCCCCCAAAATGCCCGCTTTCGCTACTACTCGTACTGATGACGTCACTGATGACGTCACAGATGACATAGATATTCCTCAAATCGGAGTCTACACCCCGAGAGCTACAAGATGACACCGCACAGGACGCATTCGGACCAAGGATGGTCCATCTCTACATATTAGGGCAGAAAAATGTGTGATTCAATGGACATTGGCTGCCATTTTGAATTTTGTCGGCCATATTGAATTTTGAGACCAATTACAAATCATTCCAAAATTAACAAATTATTCATACCCTACGTAGGACTAGAAAAAAAACCTAGTTTGTGGCTAGAAAATTGATTTTTGAGCAGGAAATTGTGAGCTTCTATGGGTATTGGCGGCCATTTTGGATGTTGGCCGCAATATTGGCCGTAAATATGGCCAGTGCGTGAAAATCACAAGGAGGAAATAGGTGAAATTCACACACAATATTTTGAACTCACTCGTCGATTTGCAGCCACAAACACTTTTGTCTGAATATCAATTATTCGTGGACCTAGCCTGTCTCTTGGTCCGATTGCATTCAGATATATTTAGAAGAGCATTGCCCTACAGGTTGAATCGGTGCATTAGATGAAGGAAGGAGATAGATGTAAGGAAAACTCACAAATATTTGCCATTTCAGTAAGCTTACCTCACGATACAGAGCTGTTAACAATCATTTAGAACTGCTCCTTAAAGAAAAGATAATATGAGAAATCCTGAAATCAATAAAACGAATGCAATTGAGCATAGACAAGGATCTTTGTAAATAGCTCAACATTGTAGTTTTCAAATAATCCCATCACACTGCCTGACACACTGCCCCAGCGTGACATGTTGAATGCTGGGACATAAAGTGAGATAATTCAACCATCGATCCGATCCGATGGCATTACACCTTGCTGAGAGAGTGAACAGATGAAAAGTTTTTCGATGGAATTCATCGGAAATTGCTCAGGGGCCGATTTAATTGGTTGTAACTCAAATCGGGACCGGGCTGTACATTTTTCCATTTTGTACAACTTTCCGTCTTTAGGACAAAAGACGTATAATGCTTCAAACACGGGCAACTAGAAGATGGAAGAAAGTTTCGGTATATTTTGAGACATTATTTTACCGACATATCTAGCGCTGTCTCTCATCCTGAGCCCCCGACACATAGAAAATTCACAATGTATGCCTTAATAAGCATCACATCTTGGAGTTTGAATATCTTGACTCTCATTTGCAAGCCGACAGCCGGAACCAACAAAAGAAGCCCAGGTCTTCAGAACGTGTATGAAAAAAGACCTTCCACCTTTTATGTTGAATGATGCACAAGATATCTTTGATTTTTGCACACATCTGAATACTAGTGACAAAGACTAAAGAACAAGTAATTTCGCGTTAGCGCTACCGATTTGCGATTGCGCCAATGCCTGCATGCTAAAATTCACTGAAAAGAGAAACGCACCAATCTGCAAACTAACACACTAACTACAATGACAATATTCTGACAAAAGTATTTTTAATGAAACACATTTCCACTTTTCTTATCAACTTGAATGAAAACGGTAATTTATGATCGTATAACGTGCTCGCCCGTAGTAGTTTCACCGCGACCACTTTAATTCGAATTTGTTATGGTAAAACGACGTATATGTTCATTAAACTTAGTCTGGAAAACCGAATATACGCAAGTTTAGTTTAATAGACTTGCTGCAAGTACCAGAGAAGGCAGATTAGGATATAAGCGTTGCACGACTTGATTTCTGATATTTTCAAATTTTCTCTCCTTGTGCGTGATCTAAGTTAGATGTCTGAGTTTGTCACTGGAGTATGCCTTCCCCGTTTAGGGTTTATCGGGCAGTCCAATTTAACGGATGACACATATAATCAGTCAGATTGGTAATATCTTATCTTTCTGTACCTCTGCTAAATGCTTATATCTCTTACAATCTTCGTGATGCTAATGATGCTTATATCAACCGCCAAGAAGAGGAACACCGTAGCATGAACTGTGCCGTTTATCATCTTTCTGTATGGTAATACCCGAGCAGCTCGAGCAACATCAGATTATAAAACATAAACCACGGAGTTAAATGCATTGAATTAACTAGAGGTTCCGCTTTGATCCTTGAGTTGCCGCTCCGGCATGAAGCCTATGCTGGTTGTGTTTTTTTAAGCAAAAACATACGTCTCCCCAACCTCCCACCTTGCCTTGAGTGGGCACATAATTTAAGGGAAAGTGCTATAAAATGAATGTAGCAATAATATTAATTACAAAGAGGCGATTTTCATTGTTGCAGTAACCCAGTGAGGATTCGGGATTTATATAGCAATGAGTGGATTGCCGACATCTACAGCGTCCAACCAATGTGAAATACATGTAATTGTGAAGTATCAACTATTTCGAAACTGATCACATTATAGGAAAGATGCAAAACATACAAGAGCCACACCTATAGTATACATGCTGTACCGTATAGAAGTTTCATGCATCTGCCTTCAGTAGTTTCCAAGATATGGAGTGAACAAAAATTGGACAGACAGATAAGCACATTTTGCATGGACCCACGCAAGCACTAGCTCACACCAAAACCTAATTAGATCATAAGGCCATTTCAATGGAGGTTCCATCCAATTTTGGTGAAATTTCATCCAGTAGTTCTCCACATACCTTGTAGACAAGAGTAGGCCTGTGCATACATGTAACAAAGCTGGACATCAGAAACAGATGGAAGCACGCAAACAAACCAAAACCTAATCAGATGAGGAGGCCATCACGATAAAGTTGCCATCCAAGTTCCGGGAAATTCTATACATGTACAAGTAGACAGACGGATGAACACCAAACACGCGCGCACACCAAAACATAATAAGATGCAGAGGCCATTCCAATAAAGATTCCATCCAAGTCTGGTGAAATTCACCAGAGGCCATCACGATGAAGCTTCCATCCAAGTTCGGAGAAATTCCGTCCAGTAGTTCTCCAGATATCTTACAGACAAGGCCTGTCTATACATGTATAAGTAGATGGACAGGCAGGCAGACAACATATCCAGACGAACGCAAGCATGCATACTGAAACCTAATCAGATGAGCTTCCACCCAAGTTTGGCCTAATTCCGTGGGGTAGTTCTCCAGATATCTTGAGACAAGGCTTGTATATACGTGTAAAAGTAGATGGACGGACGGATGGACACGAACGAATGCTCACACACACACACTTAGCCCAGAAGGTGTAAATTACACCTCTACGGGGTGTAAATGGCTTGTCCCAGGGCTAACACCCTTTTGGGTGTGAATTAACACCCTCTCCGAAAGGTGTAAATTTACACCTTCGCGAAAAGGTGTTAAGTTACACCTTTTTTGCTCACATTACACCTTCCATGGGTGTTCATTCACACCTTCTGAATAAAATTTGCACCTTCCAGACAAATTTATAAGCATATTTTGGGGGAACCCAGGGGTGTTTATTTACACCTTTTGACCACACTAAACCTTTCAGTGGTGTTAATTTACACCTTTTCAACACAATTACACCTTCTTTGGGTGTTCATTCACACCTTTTAGGCAAATTTGAATCATCTAGGGGTGCTAAAATACACCTTCTGGTGATCATTCCATCTTCCAGGGGTGTTAAATCACACCTTATTATTAAGAATTACACCTTTTGACTGAGATTACACCCTCTTGGGTGTTTATTTACACCTTTTGGCCGCATTTAAACCTTATAGAGGTGTTAAAATACACCTTCTGGAGATGATTCCATCTTCCAGGGGTGTTAAAACACACCCATTTCGTGAGAATTACACCTTCAAAAGGTGTTAATTTGCACCTTTTTAATGAGAATTAGTGGTGTTCGTACCACCCAGTAATGGCTCTTGTTCGAGGAACACAATAACAACATTAACACAAAATATATGTATGATATATTTTATTAAGGAAATCACAAAAAGCACATTTACATTGGTCTTTTCATGTTAGCCCTCCCTGATATCATAGTTCACTCTCAATCCCTGAAAGCACAAAGTTCAAACGATTAAAAATACAAGCATCCCAACCCACACTAAATTGAGCACGTTATGTTCATGTCACTTATGCCTCCAACTTTCACCCGCCTACAGTCTGTGACCGAAAATCGAAAACTTTGAGAGTAGGGTATTACAGGTAACAAAAATGGCAATGACACTGGGTGGGGGAGTTGTTTGGGGGGAGGGTGGAGTGGAGTGAGGATAACTGTCATGGAATGCTTTTGTACATAACCTGCTGGGGTGTCCTGGCCTCTGAGACCGAAAATCAAAAACTCTCAGAGAGTAGGGTTTAACAGGTAACAAAAAGGGCAATGGCACTTGATTGGGAGTTGAGGGGGGACAAGCAGTAAAATATACACATTAATATGTGTCCGAATGTTCATAACGGGTTTTATTAGAAGGCGACAATTTTTGGGACTACTTTCAACAGGGCAGCCACCTACTTTGCTCAGTTGTCTGTATTACTCAATGTTAAATGCCATAAGAATTGCCTGCTACTTTGGTGAATTGCCACCCACTTTAAAAGTTAATGAAACACTTACATAAGTATGATAAAGAGTCATGGTTCAAGAATGTTTTTCTGTAAGTGAGAAGTAGCTCTTACTGCTCCTGTAACTTTGTCACCGTCCTGGTAACGGTAGGTCTTGGCCGTGTATAGGACAACTTCAGAAAAGGCAGTTCGAGTTATGTCAAGGAGTTGTTTATAACTTTCACGTTGTAGCGTATATTAAAAAAACACTATGCGACGAGCAGGCATTTCAATCCCAGCAGGAGATCCGTCGTATCCAAAAGCTTCTGCTTCTCCACATAGACAGAGATGGTATCCGCGGTCTCCATATTGGAACCCTGGTGGACAATAATTGGTGTCCTGGAGTTACCTGAAAGTAACATAAAAGATATATAAGCATATGGGATTGGTAGTATTGTTCAATCATAATCTTTTACCATCATGACCATTGAGTCTTCTGAATTATACGTTGAATGTCCAAAAACCTTTTATTCTGCCTGTGGATGTAGTAATAAATCATATCGTGTGTACAGGTAGGTGTCAGTTTGTACGCTAGACAGGTTTAAGAAATATCAAACCAGGCCAAATTCCAATTCGAACCAGCATCGCTCATTACTAAGTTATATATATTCATACAAGTAATATAGGAGAAAAGAGAAGAAATGCAGTTTCCGCCTTCAATGCCCTAAAGTTCTTACTTGTATACTCATCGACGTTGTATGTTAGATCTATGTGATTAGCATCAGGAACTATATCGATTACATTCGTGAAGAATTATTCACTTACTTCTTTTTGGATCAGCATGGTTAGGTCTTCCTTGAAATGGCCCACAATGACTGGCACCACGGCAATGGCCAGTTGATCTGTATGAGAAAAAGAATCCATATTAAATTAAATGATGAAAAATACATCTTGACAGTTCCATCCAGCCTCCCCGCCCCCATCATTTCTTTTGCATTCAATGGTTGAAAGAAGGCAGTTTCAGCTAATTATCTTCCTTTGATTTAAATTACAATAAACAACCCATTCAGGGATAAAATGTGTAAGAAAGTGGTATTTTTATTTGGCAAACAATTGTTTGTCCAGTATTCCAACATCTACGAACTGGTTGGTCGATTCATAATATATATACCTTCCAAATAATTCATGTCAAACTTAATCTGCATTATGTCCTGCCCATCCAAGTGAAAATCATGCCGATCAATAGATTACTGCATTTTTGCAGGTTTGCAAAATACTCACACTTTTTATCATCTTCTTCCAATGACGGATTTTCCTTCAGCATCCTTAAATCCTCCTGTTGTTGTTTTGAAGCCAATACGTTGAACACTGCTGACGTGTATTTCTTCATGCTTCCAATTAAGGAACTCTTTATCAATGTCCTTCCCCACAAGTGTGTCAAAGTCTCTTAATAACTGAAAACAGAAGAAAACAAATCCAATTAGTATTATGTTGTTAGAAACCCATTCAGTTTTAGAAGGCTCTTTATGAATTTGTGTATCATCTTCCAATATCTGACCAAAAAGTTTTTTTAACCACGAATAGCTTTAATAATTAGATAATCATTATATTTCTTATCGTCTTATACATTAAAGTTCCATTTTTATTAACTGGAAATATACACAGAAACCAATAGTAAATTTATGTTTTGAAATGTCAATCTCACAATGTAAATGATACTTATCACCTTATACATTAAAGTTCCATTTTTATTAACTGGAAATATACACAGAAACAAAGAGTAAATTTATGTTTTGAAATGTCAATCTCACAATGTAAATGATACTTATCACTTTATGCATTAAAGTTCCATTTTTATTAACTGGAAATATACACAGAAACAAAGAGTAAATGTATGTTTTGCCTGCTGTAAACGGTGGACTGAATTAGGCTAATCGGATTATAAAGACGCACGGTCGATCGTCTAGCCTCGCCAGGGTCCGGTTATTTCGGCGGTGTTAATAAATATATACGACTACTCCCCGTAGTTAGACCCAGACGGAGACTGTTCGCGACTGAACAATTAAATAAAAAACGGACAAGTGAAGTAATTTTCACATTCTTTTTGCGATGGTTCTAGACCTTTTCCCAAAATATTGGAGGACACAATAATACATACATAATACATCGATAATATTTCTAAAAGATTGAACTATATTTCACGTCAGTAACTTCATTAAATCATTCGTCTGATATGAGCCTGTCCAGTGCCGACTGTATTACTGTATTGTATTTTCCCCAAGTGTCCGAAAAATCAATATTTAATCACTACCAAAACACAAGCCTTGTCCTTAACAGTAAATGAGTTGTCTCCTCGGGGTTCTTCAGGGGATATCAAAGCTCATGATCCGAGAGGCGGACCTACCGAACTCACAGAGGCATTCTCAAAAAATATCCAAGCTTACGTTCCGCTATTATCTCACCTGGCCCCGACAAATCGGCCCCTCGGGTCAGATATCAAACTGTGTATGACATGAGCCCTATAATCCCTCGCATTATGTATAGGAGTCCCACCAGGGACGTCCCAGGGAGTACCGATGTGGCCAGGTCGGTATATATAGCGGTAAGGTTTTGAAGCCTGCATGTTGTTCTAAACATCATATAATTCTGCTTTCATATTAATAAAATTATATGTATAAGGGTAAATAGTACCTCAAAATATCCCAAGCATATCGTTCCATAGTGATCCAAGTGTTCCACTGGGCGTTATTAACTATTCCTATTACACTGTGTACCAAAATTCACTATAAGTATACTGCATTAAACTGAGCAAAGCTATCATTGAATAAATTTATGCCGCCATATTGGATTCGCATTCAGGCAAATGAACTCCAACTTTTTATGTGAGCTGAGCATTTTGGAGCACATTTCCAACAGTGACGTGTTCGAGGTAGTTGCACTCCTATATAACGAAGATAATATTAACAAATATGTGCGAATATAGTGGGTTAAATCGTCACGATTTCGCAAAGTTTGAAACAAGACTTACCCGAAGAAAATCAAACCGCCCTCCATTTTCTCCCACGTGATCCTTGTACGCATGCGCATTGACTAGTATCATTTATAACCTGGTTCCCGAACACAATGGTATAGGTAACAAGCACTTACATAATCGGGGCACCAGGCTAACAAGGTCTGACTCGTTTCTATCTCATTTTGGGGCCTTCTATTGATGACATTCAAACAGAATTTCTATATTTTTAAGCGTCTATATTATTAAGGGTCAAACAATCTGTCTGAGCAGATTATATTAATCAAATTTGGCAAAAGTGTATGTTATCATAGCACCGTATTTTTCGCATGTATGTTAATTCGACAAAGTTTCGAGCTTGTTCTGTTCTGTTGACAGAAGGCGAATGAAACACCATGAGCAAAAGAAAATACTCAATCGAGTCACAAGTTTAGCTCAGTTGAAACTATGTTTCGATAACTGATTCCGACAGTATAAAAAATATATTCTCCGATATAAATTATCTGTAAGATGTAACATTTTCTTCACCCTCTAAATACCTGTTTACATGTATCTCCCTTCTCCGACCTGGGTTCACAGGGGCAATTATATTGTACAAATATTAAAAAATATGACATATTTACCTGGAGGGTTACGTCGTTAATGCCAATTAGATCAGCTAAGGTAGCATTCTGTGAAATGTGATCTTTAAGGTCCGACAGGCTGGGAGTTGCAAAAGGTCAAGCGATTTTCTTTCGGTTCTCACCGATCAACAGCAGGCAAGTCGCCATCTCGCAAAAAGTCCACTTCGATGCATAGAACGAGCGACGTGAAAAACGGCTGTGTGCAATTTATCGTAATGGAAGTTTGTTTTGAAATAATATCGCGTCGGCTTATATTGGAAATGGTGGACAGCATGAGAAGCGAAGCCATGCTTATTTACAAATTCATGAACAATAGAAGCGATGCATATATTGTTAGGCATTGGCAGAATAAACTCAATAACTAATTGAGCAATAGAATCATCACCGATATGTACAGTTTAACCAAACCTTTGCGTTAGCGTCAAAGAGATATGAGATAATGGCAGGCCGCGGATTATCATTATGGTGTGTTAAAAGGAGTCGTTTCCGGACAGGATGGTAACCATTACTTTATCAAGTAATAATTTGTGACGATAATCGCACAATTGTTAATGAGTAACATGCACAACAAGCTGTCATGATTATCACTTCGAACCGTTTAGTCCATTTCACACCTTCCTGTCTCAGTGGGTCAATCATAGCCTATAATTTGTACAGCTTCCGTTGTATTCACTGCTTATTGTGCAAATCCCCCATTGAAATGAAGTTGAAAATCACTTTATCTGATAGCTAAGCAGTTATCAGAACTGTAGATATCGATCTGATAACTTCTTACATTGGTCGACAAACAACGTGTTTTTTATATACTTGATATTCAAATTCCCAGAACGCCCCCCCCCCCTCTCCGTGCCCTGTAGTCTTGGGCTCAACCTTGAGTGAGAACACTAGATCGCCTGTTCAATTTTCACTCCCTCGTAAAATCGACTGGGGGATTGAATCTTATGGTCTGCAGCTCGTTTTTTTTATAATATTTCCGTTGGATTTTTTGTTCAAATGTTAGGGACACTGGTCAAATTGTTAGATCCATTGATTTAATTTTGTGTAGAAAGTTGGGGTGCTTGAAAATTTTGATGGTTTATCGTAAGCATGACAAGGAAATACATTTCCTCAACATAGAAATTAAGTTCCAAATGTGTATGGAAAATTAAATATTTACACCTTTTTAACACCTTTTAATAAATTTACACCTTTACGGGTGTAAAATCGGGGTTAGAATCAATCTTCATACATTTGCACCTTTCCTACACCTTATTTACACCCCTAAAGGTGTAAACATGAACCCAGAAGGTGTAAACGTTTGATTTACACCTTTTTTGCACCTTTTCTACACCTTCTGAGCTTAGAGTGCACACACCTAATCAGACGACGGGCTATCCCAATGAAGCTTCCCTCCAAGTTTGGTGAAATTCCGTCGAGTGGTTCTCCAGATATCTTGCAGACAAAGTCTGTATATACATGAACAATTAGATGGACGGACGGACGGACAGACGATGGACATGGATAAATGCACACACACACCCAAACCTAATCAAATGAGGGGGCTATCCCAATGAACCTTCCATCCAAGTTTGGTGAAATTCTGTCCAGTATTTCTTCAGATATCTTGCAGAAAGGGCCTGTATATACGTATACATGTACAAGTACATGGACAGACGGACGGACACTGAACATGAACGAATGCACACACAAACCAAAACCTAATCAGATGAGAGGGCTATCCCAATAAAGCTTCCATCCAAGTTTGGTGAACTTCCGTCAAGTAGTTCTCCAGATATCTTGCAGGCAAGGCCTGTATATACATGTACAAGTAGATGAACGGACGGACGGACACCGCACAGGGATGAATGCATGCACACATACACCAAAACCTGATCAAATGAGGGGGCTATCCCAATGAAGCTTCCATCCAAGTTTGGTGAAATTCCATCCAGTAGTTCTCAAGATATCTTGCAGACAAGGCCTGTATATACATGTACAAGTAGATGGACGGACGGACGGACATCGGACACGGATGAACGTATGCACACACACCAAACCTAATCAAATGAGGGGGCTATCCCAATGAAGCTTCCATCAAAGTTTGGTGAAATTCCGTCCAGTAGTTCTCAAGATATCTTGCAGACAAGGCCTGTATATACATGTGCAAGTAGATGGACGGACGGACGGACACCGGACACGGATGAATGCACGCACACACACCAAAACCTAATCAAATGAGGGGGCTATCCCAATGAAGCTTCCATCCAAGTTTGGTGAAATTCCGCCCAGTAGTTCTCAAGATATCTTGCAGACAAGGCCTGTATATACATGTACAAGTAGATGGACGGACGGACGGACACCGGACACGGATGAATGCACGCACACACACCAAAACCTAATCAAATGAGGGGGCTATCCCAATGAAGCTTCCATCCAAGTTTGGTGAAATTCCATCCAGTAGTTCTCAGATATCTTGCAGACAAGGCAAGGGGACGGACAGGCATCCATCCAGACATTCATCCAGACACACATCCATCCATCCATCCAGACAGACAGCACAAACACTAGATGTCTCCCCCCAACATAGTTGGGGAGACATAATGAATCCCAATGAATGAGTGATTCAAAACTCGTCACAAGTTCAATCTATAGAGTAAGACTTGGCATCACCTGTCAATTAAGGCAGAGCCTAGGGTGCTATGTACTATAATGTTTTACAGGTTTGCTGTGTTTTAGCCCTACATTTTGTGCCTCGCTGAGATACCGCTCTAAACACAAACACTATTCATATAACATATATTAAATAAATCTATCTATTTCAGGAACATTTTTATTCCAAAACACAGAACGTTCGGGGGAAAAATTGCGTAACTGACCTGTCATTTTCACAACAACATCCAAATGTGATCTGATTTTCGACAAAATACACCAAGTTCACCTGGGGGCTGTGGTATCCACTACGCAAATGAGATGTTTATTTATATGCACTACGACTTTATCAAGTGATTCTACCAGCTTCCAAAAATGTGGAAATGGTATGACAATCGCCAGCTCGATTTTTGTATTTCCTGTCATCTGTCAGTGTGACGAAATTGGCGGCTGAACGATAACCTCTTTCCCATGTGCATGACCTCACCACCAATTCTGCACTAAATTTCATAATTTTTTTCTAAATTAATTAATTCTCATTTTCTCTCAACATTTAGGCTGACTTTATATCAATACAATCTAAAAAAATAGCTTTTCAACTTTACATGTCTGTTTTGGGGGAATTTCACTGTGTGACCCCTACACCATTGGGAAACTCCCTCGTTTTTAGTACGAAATGGTGCAATGCCACCTTATAGGGCAAAAAATTCTTTGAAATATCTCCTAATCTACAAAGTGAATAAAGCTGGAAATTTTGAACATTTTGGTGTATCCGGTATGAAAATCGGTTAAAATCCAAAATATACTGTATTTCCTATAAGTGTCACTTCAGACATTATGTGCCCTGGCAGTAGTTGATCATGCAAGGTCACATATGTACATGTAAACTATGTGTACCTGTGTTCATTAATCGATTTAACTGAAGAGCATGTAGAGTGATCAGACCAGCATTTAACATTTTTTAAGGAACAGTCTATAAAAAAAGTAAATTGGCAACCTGTATTATGTGAGGGCCAACTGTATATGTTCCTGTATATATTTTGACATCACATCAAAATTCATTGTATTACGACGCAACGTCGTAAGTGTATTGCACAATTGTGGGCACCATGACGATGTCATAATAGTGATGACGTCACATGAAAATGACATTAAGCTATCTGCTTCTCAAGTACAACTTCAAGATTTAAGCGAACAGTCTATGATGTAGAGGAAACATATGGTACATTTGTAACAGATACCGTACCATAAACAACGTATGGTGGCTATTTTGCAATATGGGACATAAACCATGGAATACAAGTAGATACTCTGGGTGGGAAGAGGAGTTGGATAGGGGATGTGCAGTAACTTTACAGATTAGATCAGATGCCGGAACCAGGTAAAGAAGAAAATGAATTTAGGCCTGATGGGGCAGCAATGAATATCACAGACTAGCTTAATTTGTGGGTTATGTTATATGGGATGGGAGCAGAGATTGGGTGGAGGAGAACGTGGGGCATAGATTATAGATTTGTTGGGCGGGGGGTGTGAGGGGCAGCAAGTGGTCGCCATTATGTAAAGACCTGCACATGGAGGAATAATTTCTATCAGAACGAGCTATATCTCATATTTTTGAAAAACGTGAGAAATTGGTCCAAGGGAGGGCACTCATGACAGACCCATGGTCCATAATTAGCAGCTCTGCTTGCAAGGCCACATTCAATGGGGGGGGAGGGGGTCAATTATCTCGAACTCTCAAGACTGACGTAGCCATGACTTTCCAAATTAATAGAATAATTCACAAGTTAGCATTGAATGGTTCTGTGAAAGTTTATCGGATATTTTAAAATAAACCTAAACTTCCCTGTGTGCATAAAAGGGTGCTATGTACTATATTGTCTTACAGGCTTGTTGTGTTTTAGCCCTACGTTTTGTGCCTCGCTGTGATACCGCTCTAAACACAAAAACTATTCATATATCATATATCACAATAAATCTATCTATCTCGGAACATTTTTATGCCAAAACATAGAACGTTCGGATAAAAAATTACGTAACTGACCTGTCATTTTCACAACAACAACAACAACATCCAAATGTGATCTGATTTTCGACAATATACACCAAGTTCACCTGACGGCTGAGGTATCCACTACACAAATGAGCTGTTTATATGCACTACGACTTTATCAAGTGACTCTACCAGCTTCCAAAAATGTGGAAATGGTATGACAATCGCCAGCTCGATTTTTGTATTTCCTGTAATCTGTCAGTGTGACGAAATTGGCGCCTGAACAATAACCTCGTTCCCATGTGCATGACCTCACCACCGATTCCGCACTAAATTTCATATTTTTTTTCTAAATCAATTAATTTTCATTTTCACTCAACCTTAAGGCTGACTTTATATTAATACAATCTAAGAGAATGGCAATTTCAATTTTACATGTCTGTTCCGGGGGAAATTCCACTGTGTGACCCCTACACCATTGGGAAACTCCCTCGTTTTTAGTACGAAATGGTGCAATGCCACCTTATAGGGCAAAAAATTTTTTGAAATATCTCCTAATCTACAAAGTGAATAAAGCTGGAAATTTTGAACATTTTGGTGTATCCGGTATGAAAATCGGTTAAAATCCAAAATATACTGTATTTCCTATAAGTGTCACTTCAGACATTATGTGCCCTGGCAGTAGTTGATCATGCAAGGTCACATATATACATGTAAACTATGTGTACCTGTGTTCATTAATCGATTTAACTGAAGAACATGTAGAGTGATCAGACCAGCATTTAACATTTTTTAAGGAACAGTCTATAAAAAAAGTAAATTGGCAACCTGTATTATGTGAGGGCCAGCTGTATATGTTCCTGTATATATTTTGACATCACATCAAAATTCATTGTATTACGACGCAACGTCGTAAGTGTATTGCACAATTGTGGGCACCATGACGATGTCATAATAGTGATGACGTCACATGAAAATGACATTAAGCTATCTGCTTCTCAAGTACAACTTCAAGATTTAAGCGAACAGTCTATGATGTAGAGGAAACATATGGTACATTTGTAACAGATACCGTACCATAAACAACGTATGGTGGCTATTTTGCAATATGGGACATAAACCATGGAATACAAGTAGATACTCTGGGTGGGAAGAGGAGTTGGATAGGGGATGTGCAGTAACTTTACAGATTAGATCAGATGCCGGAACCAGGTAAAGAAGAAAATGAATTTAGGCCTGATGGGGCAGCAATGAATATCACAGACTAGCTTAATTTGTGGGTTATGTTATATGGGATGGGAGCAGAGATTGGGTGGAGGAGAACGTGGGGCATAGATTATAGATTTGTTGGGCGGGGGGGGTGAGGGGCAGCAAGTGGTCGCCATTATGTAAAGACCTGCACATGGAGGAATAATTTCTATCAGAACGAGCTATATCTCATATTTTTGAAAAACGTGAGAAATTGGTCCAAGGGAGGGCACTCATGACAGACCCATGGTCCATAATTAGCAGCTCTGCTTGCAAGGCCACATTCAATGGGGGGGGAGGGGGTCAATTATCTCGAACTCTCAAGACTGACGTAGCCATGACTTTCCAAATTAATAGAATAATTCACAAGTTAGCATTGAATGGTTCTGTGAAAGTTTATCGGATATTTTAAAATAAACCTAAACTTCCCTGTGTGCATAAAAGGGTGCTATGTACTATATTGTCTTACAGGCTTGTTGTGTTTTAGCCCTACGTTTTGTGCCTCGCTGTGATACCGCTCTAAACACAAAAACTATTCATATATCATATATCACAATAAATCTATCTATCTCGGAACATTTTTATGCCAAAACATAGAACGTTCGGATAAAAAATTACGTAACTGACCTGTCATTTTCACAACAACATCCAAATGTGATCTGATTTTCGACAATATACACCAAGTTCATCTGACGGCTGAGGTATCCACTACACAAATGAGCTGTTTATATGCACTACGACTTTATCAAGTGACTCTACCAGCTTCCAAAAATGTGGAAATGGTATGACAATCGCCAGCTCGATTTTTGTATTTCCTGTAATCTGTCAGTGTGACGAAATTGGCGCCTGAACGATAACCTCGTTCCCATGTGCATGACCTCACCACCGATTCCGCACTAAATTTCATATTTTTTTTCTAAATCAATTAATTTTCATTTTCACTCAACCTTAAGGCTGACTTTATATTAATACAATCTAAGAGAATGGCAATTTCAATTTTACATGTCTGTTCCGGGGGAAATTCCACTGTGTGACCCCTACACCATTGGGAAACTCCCTCGTTTTTAGTACGAAATGGTGCAATGCCACCTTATAGGGCAAAAAATTCTTTGAAATATCTCCTAATCTACAAAGTGAATAAAGCTGGAAATTTTGAACATTTTGGTGTATCCGGTATGAAAATCGGTTAAAATCCAAAATATACTGTATTTCCTATAAGTGTCACTTCAGACATTATGTGCCCTGGCAGTAGTTGATCATGCAAGGTCACATATATACATGTAAACTATGTGTACCTGTGTTCATTAATCGATTTAACTGAAGAACATGTAGAGTGATCAGACCAGCATTTAACATTTTTTAAGGAACAGTCTATAAAAAAAGTAAATTGGCAACCTGTATTATGTGAGGGCCAGCTGTATATGTTCCTGTATATATTTTGACATCACATCAAAATTCATTGTATTACGACGCAACGTCGTAAGTGTATTGCACAATTGTGGGCACCATGACGATGTCATAATAGTGATGACGTCACATGAAAATGACATTAAGCTATCTGCTTCTCAAGTACAACTTCAAGATTTAAGCGAACAGTCTATGATGTAGAGGAAACATATGGTACATTTGTAACAGATACCGTACCATAAACAACGTATGGTGGCTATTTTGCAATATGGGACATAAACCATGGAATACAAGTAGATACTCTGGGTGGGAAGAGGAGTTGGATAGGGGATGTGCAGTAACTTTACAGATTAGATCAGATGCCAGGTAAAGAAGAAAATGAACCAGGCAATGAATATCACAGACTAGCTTAATTTGTGGGTTATGTTATATGGGATGGGAGCAGAGATTGGGTGGAGGAGAACGTGGGGCATAGATTATAGATTTGTTGGGCGGGGGGGGTGAGGGGCAGCAAGTGGTCGCCATTATGTAAAGACCTGCACATGGAGGAATAATTTCTATCAGAACGAGCTATATCTCATATTTTTGAAAAACGTGAGAAATTGGTCCAAGGGAGGGCACTCATGACAGACCCATGGTCCATAATTAGCAGCTCTGCTTGCAAGGCCACATTCAATGGGGGGGGAGGGGGTCAATTATCTCGAACTCTCAAGACTGACGTAGCCATGACTTTCCAAATTAATAGAATAATTCACAAGTTAGCATTGAATGGTTCTGTGAAAGTTTATCGGATATTTTAAAATAAACCTAAACTTCCCTGTGTGCATAAAAGGGTGCTATGTACTATATTGTCTTACAGGCTTGTTGTGTTTTAGCCCTACGTTTTGTGCCTCGCTGTGATACCGCTCTAAACACAAAAACTATTCATATATCATATATCACAATAAATCTATCTATCTCGGAACATTTTTATGCCAAAACATAGAACGTTCGGATAAAAAATTACGTAACTGACCTGTCATTTTCACAACAACAACAACAACATCCAAATGTGATCTGATTTTCGACAATATACACCAAGTTCATCTGACGGCTGAGGTATCCACTACACAAATGAGCTGTTTATATGCACTACGACTTTATCAAGTGACTCTACCAGCTTCCAAAAATGTGGAAATGGTATGACAATCGCCAGCTCGATTTTTGTATTTCCTGTAATCTGTCAGTGTGACGAAATTGGCGCCTGAACGATAACCTCGTTCCCATGTGCATGACCTCACCACCGATTCCGCACTAAATTTCATATTTTTTTTCTAAATCAATTAATTTTCATTTTCACTCAACCTTAAGGCTGACTTTATATTAATACAATCTAAGAGAATGGCAATTTCAATTTTACATGTCTGTTCCGGGGGAAATTCCACTGTGTGACCCCTACACCATTGGGAAACTCCCTCGTTTTTAGTACGAAACAGTGCAATGCCGCCCTAGTGGGACACACCGTGTTGTTGTAAGCATATTTTAATGTTTTTTTTTAGTATTTCACAATACTTACAATAGAGATCAATGACTGCATATGCATATTATTGGGGCTCATCTGGTTCTATATATAGGTTCATATGTGAAATATATCTGTGATTAATAACTTCAAAACTTTTGCCAACTTGGTAAAATTTTGGTGCAGCAAACCTCAACTGTTGCTATTGGTAACTTCAGATGGCTTTCTGGATACCAAAGGTTTCCCTTATGGTGTTTAGTTACAAGTTATATTAGGAATATCTTATTTAGAAAAAAAGATTTATTGACACAACCTCAAATTTCCACTATCTTCACAGCCAGAAAAAAGGTGATAACTATCACCCCGAAAAGGTGATGAGTTACAGCCATCACCCTTTTTTATCATCACCTTTAAAAATGATGGGAATCACCTCTGAAGTGTGAAGAGCAATGATTGTAAATTTAGGTCATCACCTTTTAAGGGTGATGCGACATCACCCTTAAAAGGTGATCGTCGTCACCATTTAAAGGTGATGGTCGTCACCATTTAAAGGTGATGGCTCTAACTCATCACCTTTTAAAGATGATGACCCGGCCTGATAACCATTAAAAGGTGATGGTCCATCACCTTTTTTCTAGCTGTGTTGGACATTAATTTGTGCTGTAAGCTGAAAACAATTGAATAAACTTGTGATTGAACACCAAAAAGGCATATGTGATAATCAGAAAGCTATTAGAAGGTATCTGTTTCAGATGTTGAAATTTGATGCACCAAATATTAATTTTTAGTTTATATATAAAAAATAATTCATCATATCAATAGAGCTCATATTTATCTATATATAGAAGTTAACCATATTACCCTTAATAATATACATGTGTAGTTTTAGGGCTCTATTACGAGTAATTTGCCTTAATGTAACCTTTTGTGGATATTTTTACAGGGGCCTACATGTAGATCTACTGCTTATATTTTTATATACGAGTGATATACGAGTGATATCAGTAATTTCTGATAGAAGTAATAAGAATGCTGCGTATATATGCATGAAGTTGAAGAATAATGAGCCTGGACTATAATGATTGACAACAGCGTAAACCTGAAATCACAGTCTACAAAGGCAGAGTTGATAATTCGAAGGAAATTACACCAAAACGCGGTCAGAATTGATCAGCTTTTCGTGAAATTGACAGCATAATCCCGCCCTTGTAAAAACTGCATGGTGAATTACAGGCACCGGCAGGATGCCACCTGTTTTGAGGACTGGACAGTAAAAATCCAGTTTTGGCAGCACATTTGAGGATGTAAACTTAGGTCTAAATGAAATGGGGCGAAACACAAATAATTTAATGATGGGTAGTGGATATATCGGCTGCAGATGCTGCCTAATAGGGTGATCACACTATTTGACCGCTAGTCGGTTTAATATAACGATTTTGCGACAATAAATATTAAGCCGCAGTTTAAGCCCTATTCGATAGCTATAGATAGTAAGGAATCATGATCGGCTATGTCTTATTGATTGCTCCATTCTGGTCAAAACACCAGAACTATATAACACACGTATAGCTAAGTTTGTCCATTGGCGCTTACAAACGTTACACGTTAATTCTCGATTCCCTGAAACATTCCGATTGTCTCTTGTAAAGTTATGAAGTGGGCTTTTTGGCCGCCAAACTTGGCCTCTCTACCTGCCTGAACAGTCATTGAAACTTACAGCGGGAGCCCAACAGGGGGTTCCTCATGCACTTGCCAGCGTACACGACAGGCTCATAATCACTTATTAGGATATAAATTATGGACTCTTGGCCCCTGTTCCGTTAAGTTGATTTTGGGCAAAATAAATAATGTCTTTTGGAGAGATGTCTGTTTCGCCTATCTAGACTTCTGCAATAACCTTGAAGTCCGGACAATAGTTGATATTTTTTCACAGCCGCTATGGTACACGGCGATGTGCTGATCGATGGCAAACCGGTTTGTTTACCAAAATTGGTATGACAACGGAATAATATTTACATCCGATTTTTTGAATGAGAAGGGCATACCACGTTCTTATCGGAACTTCTGTGTGTCCTATAATATAAGTACACCATTTACATTATTTTATGGCCTCTTACACTGTGTATTAGAATATATAAAACTGTCTGGTTATAAGGTACCGTACGATATCCTGTTCATGGCCCTTTCATACCATTTTTCACTAAAGTGATATTGTCGATTGACAAGGGTTGGCAGGTTTATTATAGGATATACCTGAAGAATTTGAATTGTAATAATAAACCCGTTGGCAAGAATATTTCAACCTGCCTAGTGAGCAGATGTCATGGCCTAGAATCCATACTTTGGCAAAGTCATTTACCAACGATCCAAAGTTGTGGTGGTTTAGGTACAGAATAGTATCTCGTACTTTAACTTGCAGAGATTTACTCTTTAGGATGCATCTGACGGATGATAATGTATGTTCCCTGTGTGGAAGAGAGGCTGAAACCATTGTACATTTACTGGTAGATTGTCCTAAAACGGTGGTAATTCGAAACCAGGTTGTGGCATGGGTTGACGAATGCACTTTACAAAGATTTTTTTCTCGTCAAAGTCCATTATCTTCGACTTTTTAGGCCCTAACTCGAAAGTACTCAATCTGGTGTCGTTAATAACAAACTATTGTATATACAGAGCCAGTATTCAGAGTAAAATACCCGTTTTAAGTTGTATCAAATGTGAACTTAAGAAGTATTATCTATCTGAAAAGTTAAATGCAAATATTTATAATAGACTGCAAAATTTCGAAGAAAAATGGAAAAACTGGTACGGCCTTATAGAATAATTATAAATACTACTATAAGTATTGACATTAAGGTTGAAATTCAGTTCCGAACAACGTATCAATTTTTTAACTTCTCTCGTATCTAATGCGAGAACATCTTTGCTACAGGTCGGTTTCTATCTATATATTCCATACATGTTTGTACTAGAATTCAACTTCATCACCTTGTTTTGTCAGTAAGATACGGCCTCCTGACATTCTATTCTTATATGAACCCATGTATATTTATATGACCCATACATGTATGTACGTGTATTGTATATCTGTTTTGATATCGGACAATAACAAAATTATATAAAAAAAGGATATAAATTATCCAGGCAGACCATAAATCGCAGAGAGGGTCGAATACCTGGTTGTATTCAATCCTAGCTATGGATAATATTATCGCTAGGTGACATGAGAGGCTGAATGCCGAAACAACACTAGTCAATTTGATATGATGAAAACAATATTTACATCTGAGTTTTCGTATTCCATCCCACAACGTAGTCGTTTACGACACAACTCCGGGAAACAACTTCGGTTCAACGTCATCTTGCTTTGTTGCACCTGTGATTACAAAGAAAACACTGGTACTGATATGTAATAAGGAATTAATCTGTCAAGTTTCCACCAAAGGCGTAGAATGCAGACGATATCAGTAAATGACTTGAGGATACTGATCTATTACCCATGATAACAATCTCGCTAAAGAGATCCTATCGTTTTGATAACGTTGATTCGGAGTTTGGAATCCAAAGGCGTAGAATGCAGACGATATCAGTAAATGACTTGAGGATACTGATCTATTACCCAGGATAACAATCTCGCTAAAGAGATCCTATCGTTTTGATAACGTTGATTCGGAGTTTGGAATAGCGTTCTTTACATAGTAGTCTTGATCCTAATCTGTTCACGATACCCTTGTATTGTTCCTGGGATCCCAGTCATCGTTTTGTTATCACATTTTATGACGGTTTTATGTGTTGTTCATGCGTTTCTTATCGTCATCCACAAAGCATACTCTTGAACCAAGTCGGACGAAATTCCACTTGTTTACCAGAGATAACTGCATCTACCACTCTAACAAGTAATTGTACAATCGAATTCAACATGTTGACTGATGTGTTTCCTCCGACGGTTTGTGATGAGCAGACAATATGCGAAATGGGGAATCATATAACAGGTCACCTGTGACGAAACTTGTCAGCAGACCTACAAAGACAGCAGTAGCGAATCCTATGGACGGATACCATAGATGGGAAAGCGTGTATAGTTTGTCTAACCCCGAGCTGGAAAATACATAAAGGAGTTTTGTTGAATTAATGGTTCAGACTAATTATCCCAGTGTCAATTGTGTGCAAAGGAGAACAATCACCGTTTAATTGTAATGGTGGACAATCTGAATACACGGATTTTATGCACATACCCGAGCACGGACTGGTATGTCAAATCACGCATACAATATAACCATATCGGTCTGCTTTCGCGGGGAAGTATTTTGCCGAATTCTGGTTATCGCCATGTGACGAGATAGAGTGTTTAATATGGGCGGTATTTTGTAAATTAGAACATTGGCCAGCAATACCTCCTTCAACAAGTCAGTGTCAACAACAGTCTCCAACTGCATTGTGCTTGATATCTTTGCATGTATATATCTCGAAGAGAAATGTGGTCATGCACTACACTGATAACATGGATCTCAACCACAAGTATGTATATTGAGGAGCATGTCAACATTGGGACCCTGGAACGCGGTCCATGTTTCACGCAAGCCCGCCCCAACTGGGACGAGCTGCAGGTCGATATTTTTATCAGCACGGTGGAAAGTTCACTCTGACCCGGTGTTTTTGGCCTGGTCCTTTCGGACCGTTCCATAACTTTCTTTAAAACCGCGGTCCGAATAAAGTTTTGTGCCCACTTTAGACCTGTCCAATTCATCTGCAGTTCTCCTTCCACGCTGCGCTTCAAATTACAAGCGTCTGATCCGTCATTCATAATTCAGCCGTCGTCCATTAGTGAATATCCGCGTCCATAATCCAAAGACCTATTCCATATTCCATATAACAGTATTAGCACCAAATTCAAAAAGATAACCATAGTATACATAAACATAGGATTTTTTCTTGCAAGAGAAAAGCGGTCAACAGTTTTCAGTGATGCCGGCAAGACATCATGATGTTCAAAAATATCAAATCCGTATCGCTGATCAGCATTCTTAATCCATAATATTCGTTGTAAAGTCGTCATCTATAGAATGATGTATCTCAGTCATGCGTTTTCGCTATTCGCGTGTCAGTTCTCGGGATATCTTTTTGTTTCGTCGGTCAGATGGAATTTCGGATCTGTATATTACAATTTTAGAAGCCTATCCGCTGAAATATGTCTGCATTCATCTTTGTAAAAGAAACATATACTTTTTTGATACCGCTGGTATTTCTAAATAAATTGATGTGTCGTTTTTTCTCTCCATATAACATGTTCGTTTCATGAAAAGCTATAGACCAAAACACGCTGAGGTATATGCTCCCACCCATCTTCACCAGCCAAGTCAACTACATCGCAAAGCTCTCTACGCTGCCTTGACATTCTTGGCTGGTGGCAGAGGAATACTGCTCTGCGCCACCTAGTGGAAGTTTTAACGAAGAGAGACTTTTTGCCTCCAGGAGTTGTTCCCCTTCAATTTCAAGTCTACCACACACGTAAGGCGATTCGATATCGTTCAACCTTGCAGCGCGTCCCAAAATCTGATTCAATTGATCAGAAACACCGAAAGTGGACGTGAAAATGATTCTCCTATTTTTTTCGGCAGAATGTCCCCGCACATTCGACACAGCTCGTTCTTAGTGGGGGCACCATCTTGGGAAACCAACTGCACGTAACGCGCATTCTGATTGGATGCAGCAAGCCGTCTCTGCATCCCACTCATCAATGAGGATTCACGTTCAAACTTTACTAGAGAAGTATGCCAAGGCGATGTACAGAGCAACGTGATGTACGTCGACTTGGCTGGCGAAGATGGCTCCCACCCCGCGTATCTTTAATATATTTTTTAACTTCTATATTCTGAAAGGGCATTCCGCGCCGCTTTCGTAAAAGACCGTATATCCATAACAACATTATCGGCTGGTTGGAATTATATATATTTGTTGTTCTATATCGGAAGAAGACGATACCAAAGTGTACTTATCAATTACGACAATCTAATGTATAGAATTTTATCTAGAATCTGTCAACGTATTGTCAATGTATTTAGGTCTATACCACCAATGGAAAACCCGTACTTTGAACGGCGGTAATATTATTTTTCCGCATTCAGGTACAGATATTCCAGATAACACTTTCGAATATGCATTAAGAATGGTTTATACGAAGCTGCGCATCTAAAAAACCCTCGGCTCTGGGATAGCTTGAGTAAGATACGACAGTCATGTCTAGCCAATCATGTTTGGTACTACAGATCCACAGTCTTGAAATGGGATGTAATTGGTTGAATAGTGATTGTTTTAGCTATTCGTAATTCGTTTAATATAAAAGCTATCTGCTAAAATCTCAAATCCCAAGAATAAGGGGTCCAATTAATCGGGGCGCTTTCTCGATGCCTTCGAGATGGACTGAGAAATTTCTCGGCTGAAACCGGGAGGGCAGAAACGGGACCCCTGGCGACGTCTCCCGGTTTATCTCGATCGAAATGTCCCGGTTTCCGAGATGCACATGAAATTTATCGGCAATCTCGAAGGGGGTCTCGGTTTCTATATGCCCGTGTTTTTTGGCCGTTTCGTAGCTTCTGAGACGATCAGTGTTGTGCGGGCACCAAATTTTGGGACCGCTCGTCGTATACGCATATCGCGACCCAAAATGGAATCCAGACAACGGATTTTTGGGGGGGAAACGGTTTTTTCCATGTTATTCAACGTTTGATCGCTATGTCCATGTCCTGTGGTTTTCCTAATTCAATTGATATAAAACGTTTCATTTATCTTGAATGAATATATATTTGCATGATATTCTCTTACCTGCATAATTGATTGTATATCTGACGCGGAATAAATGAAATATTTAGTGTATTCGTTGCCTCATAGGCCGTGGACGAGTACAAAGAACATAACCGGCTACCATAGAATGTTTAACGAAAAAACGAAATAAGACATGAACTACGGTCGATTTTGGAAAGAAGGCGACATGCAATTTGTGTTAATGACACTGGCATCCTTCATAAATGACCTGTTGATTCTGAATCGCAGAAAATAATATTAATTCTACAACTTCCGTTTAAAAGGTTGTTTGTATATGTCGACCATTAGCGGAGCGCGTTGTTAGTTTCACTGTGCGAAGCAATCGGTTTCATGTGGGGTAGTAATTTGAGGCGTAGATTTCAAATTCAACTCATTCCGGCCTAGTGATGTTTATTTCACTTCGCTATTGACTTCTAACAATTGCCAGTCGGACGCTAGACTATTAACTGGAATTGTGAGTTTTCTTTTCCATGTTTTTTATTTTCTTAGTTAGGCCTGATTGTTGTCAAATTAACTCGACATGAACTTCCGGTAGACATTCTCTGTCAAATATATCAAATCATAACAAGTTCAAACAAAGAGATTATATCACACAATGCTATTCTATGGATAACAACTTCTTTATTGCTGTAGAGCTGACGTTTCGTTGGAGATACTTCCAACTTTTCAAAGCTAATGAAACGTCAGCTCCACAGCAATAAAAAAGTTGGTATCCATAGAATAACATTGTGTTATATACGTCGACTTCTAAATGCCTATCAAAGAAAAAAGAGAGATTATATCAACAAATTTATTGCTGATATAAAAGAAGTGGCTAGCGATAATATTGACAATCGGAATTAACCAAATAATAGTAATAACGCCCAATTCAGGGTGCAATGGCGTTTTGGATTTTACGTTTTTTTTGCGTTTTTACACCCGTTTTACTGTCAACGATACTGCTTTGCCAATGAGAACGGCTGACAGGGAGTGCTCAAAAACTTCGATCGAGCGTTCATGATAAAAGTCTCCGCTTTCCAGTGAAATACCAGTAAATCCTGTGGTCTTCAATGCCACTACTTGTCTGAATAACGGGGGACTTTCTAACGAAGCGTCAAGTCAAGCTGCTATTAAATAAATATTATCAATAAAGATTTTCTCCCATTCTAATATACTTTCAAAAGAACATCTGTAATTATATTCTAGACATGCAGAATTTATTTCAATGCACAGTTCCTGGACGTATCTCATTAAGTGAATTCAAATTATAAAAGTAGGTTCGAAATAAGTTGGTTATACTGAATAATAATGAACCAGTTTATACCATTTCAGTCGGTGATGATTCTCTCTTCTCATGCAGACCATGCGACTACAGATCTACGGACAGACTTACAAAATAATATTAAATTATTCGTTTTCAATCGAATTCATTATCCGTCTTTTAATGCATATGTATTCGCCCAGATTAATTTCGCTACCACAGAGAAGTGCATGTATATATACGAGCATACGCCTTCTGAATGGTTCAAACCAATTAAAGGCATCTTGATTCCATTCTCGAAACAATTATATTTATTTCAAGGTGGATCGAGAGAAAACCGGGAGCAAACCGGGACAACAATCGATAGAGATAAACCGGGACCCTTCGAGAAGAGATATTTATCGGTATTACTCAGTTATCGAGAAACCGTCTCGATCGATTGAATGTGGCCCCTAAGTAAGCTGAAAATGAAATGTAAATTTTATTTCTTCTATCAGATAGGTGGCTGTCTGCTGATGACAGTTTTAATGGATATTCTATGTTCATTATGTATTCTCAATTCACACGAACGCTCATTTGTCTATAGATGTTGGTTTTGTGACATATCGAATGATTTTGGTAAGGGAACGGAGACACTTTTAATAATACAAGTTAGAAAACTCACATATATACCTTTGTGCCATACAGCCATATCTTTGCTTACCGGTATATGACTGTGGTTAACTTACTCAATATCAGATTCTGGGATATTATTTGTACATACCCCAGGATCCCAAGTCCTTGTCTTTCCAAGGACAGGTGTAGTGGGATGTATTTGCCACCTCGTACGCCTATGGTTGACGGTAGCGGACAGAAATCGGTTTCAAAGACTAGGATTAAAATCGATTTAAACCTATGATTAAATCGATTTAGACCTCAATCTAAGTCCACCATTAAATTACTGCTCTAATTCCTCGGTGAAGAGCGTTTTAACCGCGGAATAAATCGATTTAGACCTAACATTGAATCACCGAGTTCATTTGAGGAACTGAATTTTATTTAATCCGCGATTTTGAATCTTCTAGCCGAGGTAAGACGTTCAAGCTCTAGACATTATTCTACCAATTAAACCCAAGTTCCGATGTTTAATTAGATGAAAAACCATCGGACTAGAGGCTGGATTTTGATTGGTGGATTAAAGCTTAGGACTTAAGTGCTTTTTTCCTTGGACTAGAAGGCTCAAGATCGCGGAGTGTATAACGTTCATTTCCAGGGATTTATTCCTAGGTCTAAATCGATTCATTCCGCGGTTTAGACCCGTTTAGGCCGAGGAAATGAAGCAATAATTTGACTGATGGAATTAGGTTGTGGTCTAAGTCGATTTAATCTTAGGCATTGAAACCGATTTATGTTCGTTGCAGCCAACCGTAAATGCCGAAATCAGCGCACCTAGATGATCTGTGTCAGTGACATAGCCAATGTTATTATCATTGTCAACTTCAGTCCATAGATGAGGTCATCCACCCCCTGGAGCCTCGACAATGAGCTCGGGCGACTCGGTACATCCTCCTGCATCCCAAAATTGTCTGGACGTTTTTTCGAACTGTGTACTGCTTAAAACAGATTTTGGTTCATTCACACTAAGATCATGAAGCTGAAGAAAGTTAACGTCAGGCACAGAACTCGACTGAAAGCCATGTTTCTGGGCGGACTTTTGCTTGTAAGAGTCACATGATTCAATAATCATGATGCATGTAGGCCTTACCATTCAACGTCTACCATGTCCATACAATCATTTGACTGAACAAATGGCTCTACTAAAATCTGTAAATTGGGACGATGGTGTCACCCTGCCGACCTGACACCCTTGTCATACTCACACAAGTGGACTGCTCCATGTCCTGCTGGAATGTCTTATATGAGGTAGAACATTCCCGTCTGGATATATTGTTGTGGCTACATCCAGGTCTGAAACTGATCGAATTTAAGGCATAAACAATCAGGTAAGCATTGTTGATGTAAATCTATGCATGTTGAATGGATTTTTGAATGGAGCCAAGACAAGAGTAGTTAAGGGAGCGTTTCCATTAATCATTTTCCTTCAGTCGCGATTTTTCTTCAATTTTCTCGTCTAAAAATCGATTATTCGTGAATCAGTCACGAGGATATCGAGGAAGAAATGAGAAAAACGTCTTTTCGAAAAGGAAAAAAAGCATTCTCCCGCGATATTGTGTTTGAATCGTTTCTCCGTACCTGATCCGTTCATTATCGTGAATCCTCGATCGCGAGGGATTGTTCAAGGCGCGAAAGAATATCGAATACACATAGGCCGTGTTGCCGTCGTACGCCGCTAGATCTGCGAACTGCCAACAACATTGAATTATGATTGGAGATTTGTCGATGGAAATCCTATCTTACTATACCACATGTATAATGTATCAAGGCCAAAGATAATCGGTTAATATAACTGATTCACGATTTATAGCCCCCTATAGGTATGGTATTGGATGACAATGCGTTAATGTACAGTTCACACATCCGATAATTTTCTCATATATTCACGTAACTTGGTATAAACAATACAGGAAGATAGTCAAATGTTTTCAGCCCACCATCACCAGATGGTGGGCTGTTCAAATCGCTTTTCGTCCGTGGTCCGTCGTCCGTCCGTCAGTCCGTCCGTCCGTCCGTCCGTAAACAATTCTTGTTATCGCGATTTCTCAGGAACTACTCCATGGATCTTTCTCAAATTTGGTACACAGGCTCCTCTTGGTGTCTAGTTTTGCAAGATATTTTCTGGTCCGATTCCAAAATCCAATATGGCCACCAGGCAGCCATCTTGGATTTCCCCATGAAACTTTATCGTCATTTCTCAGGAAGTACTGCATGGATCTTTCTCAAATTTGGTACACAGGTTCCCCTTGGGGTCTAGTTGTGCAAGATACCTTTTCTCGTCCGATTCGAAAATCCAATATGGCCACCAGGCAGCCATCTTGGATTTCCCCATGAAATTTTATCGTAATTTCTCAGGCAATACTGCATGGATCTTTCTCAAATTTGGTACACAGGTTCCCCTTGTCGTCTAGTTGTGCAAGATGCCTTTTCTGTGCCTACACGAAAACACAATATGGCCACCAGGCAGCCATCTTGGATTTCCCTATGAAACTTTATCGTCATTTCTCAGGAAGTACTTCATGGACCTTTATCAAATTTGGTACACCGGTTCCCCTTGTCGTCTAGTTGTGCAAGATACCTTTTCTGGTACGACTTGAAAATCCAATATGGCCACCAGGCGACCATCTTGGATTTTCCCATGCAACTTTTTTTTTTTTTTTTAATATATTTTTATTCCATTTTGATGTGAATTTTTTGTTTCTGATTGTGGGTCTGACTCCTACCACAACAACGTCTGCTCAATAATCCTAGGCATTACAAAAAACTAAACAAAGAAATATGGCCTGAAAATTATGTCAGATTTCTTCAAATTTTGATCCAATTAAAAGAAAAACAAATTATTTCCGACAAACAGTTAGAGTATCTGGCCCCTAAGAAACATGAAGCAAAAATGAGACATTTTACATTTTGCCGAAGATCCACAAGCCGAATGAAAAATGGACTGATGAGTTTACCCCGCCGGGCCGACCTATTGTTTCTGATTGTGGGTCTGACTCCTACCACATTTCCGAATTTATTGACTATCACCTCAAACCAATTGCTAACCGGCATCCTAGTTATCTAAAAATCACCGAGGATTTTCTTGCCAAATTATCCCAAATCAACGTTCTTGTTACGCTTACGTTTCCAACATCCAAGTTACGCTTCAAATTAAGATTTGTGACGTTGCATCACAAGAGTCGGCGGGTCAAATGGTGGGGTATATTCTATATATTGACTATAGAGAATATCCACACATTCACCTTCCATATCAAGGAGTTCAAATAATTCGGAATTAAAATGTATTTCTTCAAATTTTAAATCAGTTTTCTTTAGTCCATGCAGTTGCAAATGAACTGCCCCACCCTTTCGTGTGCCGGTGGGTCGGCTACATGAAGGGACGTCACTCTTGTGACTCAACGTCATAACTCGACAACTGTAGACTACTGCATGTTTCTATCCAAGGGAGATAATCAGGATTCAGGCACTTTCGAAGTTTCAACATTACTGTGCGGACCGGATCCCTTCAGTATTAAGTACTGTACCATCCTACTATTTTCGAGTATGGTATCTTAAAAGAGATATCTCAAACTAGCCCAGTAAACAGGACAGAATTAGCATTCGTTCCTAATTATAAAATCTTAAGTATGTTGCATAGCTCATGCCGAAGTTTCAAAGAGATTTGTCTTCGCTTCCAGTACCCAATGATGACACGTGCAAAAAAAAAATACCACAAAACGAATTACAAGCGTCTAGTCCGTCATTCATAATCCAGCCGTCGTCCATTAGAGAATATCCGCGTCCATAATCCAAAGACCTATTCCATTTCCATATAACAGTATTAGCACCAAATTCAAAAGACAAAAGTATACATAAACATAGGCTTGTTTCCTGCAAGAGAAGCGGTCAACAATTTTCAATGATGCCGGCAAGACATCATGATGTTCCAAAATATCAAATCCGTATCGCTGATCAGTATTCGTAATCCATAATATTCGTTATAGAGTCGTCATCTAAAAATGATGTACCTCAGCCACGCCTTGATTGTGACTGTTCATATGAGTACCATGAGGATCTTGAAGTACATGGGCTCATACGGCCCCTAGCCCCGGGTTAAGCGGAAGGATCCTCCGTACATGTACATTCAATTTCAGATTAACTTTGCTCATTTCTCTTGTATTATAACAACCGTCATAAGTACAGTTTCTAGAAATCTTGAAACTCCTGAAACTTAGAGTATATCTTTTTCGCTCAGATTCAAAATTCTGTAAAAAATATTACAAATCAATCTTTTGTTCTTAGTAACAATGGACAAAAAGATCCTCTTGTCATTAGCTTACAATTATCGGACAATGGTGGGCGCCAAGATCCTTCAGGATTTCTCGTTTAAATGGAGGTCATAACTGGATTTGAGTTCGTCGTTGATTGCTTTATCAGAATAATTATTGCAGATACTTGAAACGCATACAGGTGTGAATAAGCACATGGCACATTTTCTTCTGCACAATTGTACCGTACAACAGGAAAACTCTAGTGGCGGTCGTCCTCCCCAGGCCTGAACAGGTCTGAAAAAGCCCAAGCCAGATAGGGTTGAACAGTATTGATGAAACTTATGATGAAAATATAGGTTTTGAGAACCAAAATATGAAAGCAAAAATTAACACATTTAAAAAGCAAGCTACCTTGTGTATTGTGAATGGCCATTTTTCGTCATTGTGGAAAATAGCCCGAGTTCTACCCATTCACAATTTTAGAAAGACACGTGCATAATAACTTGACTGAATATATGGAATATAACAATTTATTTCACACTAATCAAGCTGGATTTCGTTCGGGTCATTCTTATGAAACTGCTTTATCTGCCCTAATTAATTCTTGGCATAAATTCTTGACAAATTGTTAACCAAACTTAAACTGTATGGCTGTACTGGTCAATCCATTTCCTTTTTCCAATCATACTTACATATGCGGAAACAATTCGTAGATTTTAAGGGCACCTACTCTGATGTTGTTAATGTTGATGTAGGTAGGTCCATTCTAGGTCCTCTTCTGTTTATAATCTATGCAAATGATTTGCCACTGCATTTGAAATCTGCGTCTACCACTTTTGTTTACGATACTACAATATCTGTTTCTAGCAAATCGCTTGAGGTGATAAGTAAATGCCTAAATGACGATATGCTCTCTACTAGTCAATGGTGCTCTGATAACAAATTATACCCTAATTGTACCAAAACCAAAGCTATGATTGTTGCTACCAGCCAGAAGCGATGTCATTTGGACAGATCTGATTTAAATATAACGCTTGGTAACACAAACTTAGAAACACTTTAGTCTGAAAAAACTACTTGGTGTTGTCATAAACAATAATTTGGACTGGTCTGAACTTGTCAAATTAATAGAGAGTAAGATTAATCCAAAGCTATACCTTTTCGCTAGGATTAGAAAGTTTTTACCCTTACATGCTAGAAAATTATTTTACTCCTGTTTTATATTGCCTCATTTGTCTTATTGTTCTAATGTTTGGGGTACTACATCTTCTTCCAACTTGTATATCTTGAGCGCAGTCAAAGGCGTGCAATGAAACTGATACTAGATTCTGATCCCTCTGAGCACATAAAATACCTTTACATTAAGCTTAACTGGTTACCTCTATCTTATCAGTTGAAACTGAATAGACTTACCTTTGTTTTTAAAGCTATTCATAATTTAGCCCCGAACTATGTATCTGATATGTTTAAGAAATTTGAGCCAACTAGATCCTTAAGATCTTCTACTCAGAATTTATTGCGTGTTCCAAGGGTTCGGACTGAATTTTTTAAGCGCTCTATCCAAATTACTCGTTCGTCTGATTTTAACGATTTGCCAGCTCATATTAACGTAATTGATACCATTGGCGCTTTTAAAACTGCATGTAAACATAATTTATTTTCACAATTTCTAGTCGATAGTTCTTATTGATTATTTTAATATAGTACATGTATTTTTCTAATCTACGACAGTGTCTGTTTTGTTTTATATATTTATCTGAATTTATACACTCGACACAATTATAGTCATTTGTTGTCATTTTTATTATTTTATTAATTAATTTAAATTGTTTTCATGTTACTCTGCATTTTTATTTATTTTTTTTTATTTTTTTTTATCTTTAATTTTTTTTTTATCTATTTATTAATTTATTTTATTTACATTTTTTTCATGTTACTCTGCATATAGCGATTTAATTTTTTAGAATGTTCTTATTCGACTGGTTTAACTATAACTTTCTGTCTTATTCGGTTGATATAACTCTATGATATTTTATGTATATGTTTACTTTTCACTTTTAACACGTCTCTTCCATTGTTATATCTTATTGTTTTCGCCCTCGATCTTCATGAAAAGAGGTTTTGTATGCCTATGAAGTTATCGAGTTTTTAAATAAAGATTATCTATCTATCTCTATCTACCTACAGAAACCAACAATTAAGAAATCATCATTTGTGCACCTGAAGGATCTCATGCACCGGACATGGTAGCACTTTTACGACTAGAAAATCAATTTTACTGGGTCCAACAGTCCAATCAGGGACCATAGAATGATTCAAACAATCTATGGGCAATTGTTAGAATGTCATAACATATCAAAGACTACATTGTCTTCACAGCGTGTTCGACGACCCCGTATCATGTTTTTAGACCGCATTCGACGATTATATGTAAAAAGATATTTAAATAGCTCCATTGATGATAGATCAATCAGCCCACTTTTAACCGTTACAACCAGTGACATTTCAGGAGCTGACTGGCGGCTTCACCTACACGTATGGACTGCCAAAGTGACCAAAGTGAATCCGTATTTTATGTGATGTCCTTGTGGCACCGAGGATGCTCAAACACTGCTAGAGATATATATACATCCCATGAGATATCTTCTTGCTTTTTATCCACATATCTTATTTTTAAAGAATCAGTTGATTCTAATTTCACTGCCTGAAAACTAAAGCTCTAGTCGGTATTTTAGGGTAAAGGATGAACTACAAATGTAGAAATCTCCAAACATGATTTTGAAATCTAGACACGTTATGGAATTTGCGGTCTTCAAGACGACAAGTGCTTGTGTGCGTGATCTTAAGATGTTTTCACGCGAAGTCATCTCAGACTCGGGTAATGGTCTCCATAAAACCCGTACAATGATAGATTCCAAGGTCCGGCTTCTGAGATTTCTCGAAGACTTGATAGCCTCTTTACATGAGACAAAATACAACAAAAACGAAGTTCATGTCTGTTGAATAGTAAGCCGATTTATTTGAAATTCATTCCACCTAACTTAGGAAGGATCGGCAGCATTTGGCAGGCAGACTAACACAACTTCATTAACATCAGATCATTTTGTAAAGAGTCATTTTCAGAACTGGAGATAGTAACATCTATCATCGGAGACATGGTAGCCTCTGTTGAGCCCTAATGGTATTGGCCTGCCTCTATGTGCCGGGCATCTTTTTTTATACAGTCCTATAGATTACAGGGTCGAGTTAACTCTAAACTAAATTCTGATATCTTTGGTGCAGGTTAGACAAGCGGATCAGGGAAATGTCACATTACGTAAACATAGTCATCAAAACCAAGGATAATTCAGTACACTTACATAAGCAGTTTCTATGTTATCCTGTATAAATTTGAAATTACATAATTGTTTCTCACAAACGCAGATTATATAAAATTGGTAAATGAAAAGTCGAACTTTATGCAATCATAGTCTACTTTTGCGTGAAAATATGGTGGCTAAGAATCGACATTTCACAACTAATTATTCCACCAGATAACTTGCCATTCAGTGATCACCAGGTCACAAATTTTGCAGAATTATGTACCCACACATATGCGCATACATATCGTATGATACAGCTCACTCATGATCCATTACAAGCCGTTCAATATTGGCGCATAAATTTACACTAAATATCTTGGTGAAGGACCAAAGAACGGATCAATATATGAACCACGCACATTACGATTCTGAGCTTTTATTTATTTTAAATATTGGGTTATCTATAATTAGAGGCAGGATTTCAAAAAGAGGGACCATAAATAATTCGAGAAGCGATGGAGAGCCTAAGTGCATGCATCCAATATAGAACCGTCATGCGCATGTTCACATATAAAATAGTAAAATAGCATAAAACTGCTTGTATCACTACATAATGTACGCCTACGTCTTTGATCTCTGGCACCTCATTGGAGCGAGGAAAAAAATACATGATGCCCCAAAGTGAATGTCGTTTCACATCTCCCATAGCCCAGTTCAGACAAACCACGACAACATTTTTTTACCTGTATGCCTCGAATTCAAGGTAAATGACAATAGCCCGTTTCTCTTGAGACAGCAGGTTCGTTAAACAAACCTGAGAAACAGGCGATGTGGCATGGGAAGAATATCGAGAAAAAGAAAAAAAACTCACCTCGACGTAATACTTCGATTCATGTACTCTGGGTGAGTTTGCTTTGACCTAGGTCAGTTAGACACAGTGTTCATTTTCTGCGTGTTCAGCTAGCAGGAACAGAAAATCCTGGCCACAGGTCACATGTTCAAGAGATTTTCTGCTAACGATGTTAAATATTTTGTACATGTTCATAGTGGTACTATAATTTTCTTAAAGGCGGCAATAATGTCGACACCTCAAGCTGCATTTGAACCATCAAAATGGCCAAACTTGATTCAGGGTCGGACAAGACAAAGTTTTGGGGTCCAGGCTTAAAACGGTTTCCAGAATTTTCCACAATGGACCAATATTGCAAAATATACGTGTGCATGTAGCTCCGTTATTTGCTTTGCGAATTTACCAAGAGTGTGTATTTAACTAGTTGCAAATATCAAAATTCAGAAACGAATTCACTGCCATTTACAAGCCCATCAATGCCAGAATAGGATGGCGTAGAAGTACGGCGAAAACAGAAACATGGTCTTAATGAAAATATGTTATGAATTTTACCGTAATCAATGTGGCAAATCAATGTGGCAAACAGCTACATGCAGAAATGATGTTTTCTGGACATGTCCTCTAGCCAAAAATGAACAGAAACTTTGTGATAGGAAAGAGTAAACAGTGGTAGCCAAAACCACACCACAATACAAAGGAACACAAACAAGAATACATGCACAAAAAAATCAGCCAGTCACTGAAGTCTCACGGGCTGACACCCAGACTGGGACCTAGAGGTCGCACACCGCCACTGATTTTTGGGGGGCCTACGACTATAATCACGACTTGGCTTCCGGTAAAATTTGATTGGTCATTATACCTGACTGGGAGAGAAATAGTTTGAGATATATTTTAAAATGTTTCTATAATATTCAACAATAAAAAATATTCAAACAACCTTTTAAAATTTTAATAGGGAAGAAACTCATTCAAACCCAGTTTGATTGCCCACCTCCCATATTCGCTGTGATTTGTGGTGAGCGGAATGACCTAATTTCTGACAGCCGTAGCTCGAAAAAATGGCGGCAAATGTATGCTGCATTTGATATATGTTTGAGCGGAAAAGTCAGGCTACCTGAGGTGGTAGGTCATTTGTGACGGCGAATATTAGGGAATATAGTTTTGTCAAGATGTGCGAAGCCGATTTACTACATATTAAGTAAGACTGATTTCGTGGTTTGATTGAGTAAGCACAATTCCTGGAACTTAAAAGACACAGCTTTTTCGATACATATTGTGATCTCCGATGTATATGTACCGTTCAAGAGAAAAGTAACAGAAAACAACTTTTAGGGGGTCCTTCCTTCCTGCCTGTACCCGAGACAAAGGAGAACAATGGTCTGTCTGCTGACAACAATGAATCTGAACATGTGGTTTTACAGAGACAAAGTTCTGACCGTCTGCTAGAAGGAATAATTATTATTCCATTCATCCCTCTAGATGTTATCAAGAAAGTATATTAGGGGGAAAATTTCTGTCCATGCGGACAAATTAGCAAATACATGTAGTATATGAACATCGGTACTTTTCAATATTCATTTCATGCCATTTATGAAATTATGAAGTTATTTTAAATGGGTGTGTATTTTATCTCCTATATAAATTAGTCAATGTACGAAACGTAGAATGCAACTGCTGAATGAGTTAAGCTACGTCATCATGCAAATTGAAGCAAATTTCGTTTCACAAATGATGTGTGAGAGGAACGTGTCCGTGGATGTCCGTGTACAAATGTATGTCCGTGCGTGGCTGTCTCAATTTTCCGCAAGCGATAACTTCCAAATGCTTTGTAGCATTCTTCCGAAATTCGGCATACGCATTCTTTGCGACAAGACGCCAGTTGGTATAGCATGTCAGCAACATCTGCTTGAAGGTGGCGCCACTGGGTTATAATGGGTCTTGCTTTTTTGTGTCCGTGGACATCTGTTCAAATTTTTCACAAGTGATAACGTCCAAATGCTTCGACGGATTCTCCCGAAATTCGGCATACGCATATCTTGCGACAAGACGCTGGTTGCTATTGTATTTCAGCAACATCTGCCTGAAGTTAGCGCCACTGAGTTTCGCTTCTTCGTGTCCGTTCCAGTTAAAATAGATCTTGCTCCCTTTGTGTCTGTGGATGTCTGTTCAAATTCTTCACAAACGATAACTTCAGAAAGCTTTGTCGGAGTCCTTGAAAATTTAGCATATACACTCTCTTTGACCAGACGTGGGTTGGTATTGCGTTTCAAGATCCGCCTGAAGGTGGTGCCACTGGATCTTGTTCCAATCTTCTGTGCATGCCCGTGGTTTCCATTCAAATTCTTCCCCATCGATAACTTCCAAATGCTTTGTCTAATAGGCATCCCTTATGTGTTTGTCATTTTCTTCTTTCTTCCGCTTATCTCCGTTAGTTTTGAATTTCATGTCGCTTTAAATGAAGGACACCATTTTTTAAATTTTGCTGTTCAGTCCTTCTATTCCACATCGTATGATTTACACTAAAGCTTTTGCAGGAACCATATTTTATATAATATGAAATAACTCCGAACCCCCATTAGTTTTGAATTTCGTGTCGCCTTATATGAAGGACAACATTTCCTTCAATATTGCTAGCAAATCATTCTATTCCACATCATTATGATTTACACTAAACGATTGCACAAACCATATTTTATTTCAAATGTATAATATGAAATACCAACCCCTGTTGAAATAACTCCGAACCCCCATTAGTTTTGAATTTCGTGTCATCTTAAATGAAGGACAAAATTTCCTTCAATTTTGCTATCAAATAATTGCATTCCACATCATATGATTTACCCTAAAGCTTTTGCAACCATTTGTGTCCACACGTGTAACTTATTATAATAATTACAACTGAGTTCCTAAAGTTTGGGTGCACACTGTGCATATGATCAATTTCCTGAATTGAATTCGACTTTGTGTTTTTTTTTCAGACTGACAGTTGATTGCATGCAGTTGTCAGTGTGGTTGTTTCATGTGCAGGGAGCTTTCAATGGGTTTCATGTCAGCCCACCTACCACTACCCTCAAGGAGAGTATGTCCCCATCCTCAGGGCACCGAGCCGCACCCTCTGTCTCCCAAACTTTCCCTCGCCTGACCCTCATATATTGTGTTTGAGCATATATATCTCCAATATATCTTGGCAGAAGTTGAAATTTGTGTGTTGTCTGCAATATTGGAAAATTCCGCCACCCCTCAATGAAGCGCAACCCCGAAAGGTTTCAGTTTATCAGGCACAGACCCATGTTTTTATATTTGGAAAGTGGGTCCCTTGTCTATAGATCTTGCTTGGAATTGTTTTTCGTGCCAATCCGCCTCTGGGTGGCAAAACCTGTGGTCAAGTTAAAATTGCATCTCCAAAAAATAACTTTTGAAAACCTTAAGGATTCTTTCCAAATTTGGTGTGTGGGTACCTTGCCTCAAGATCTGGCTTGAGAATGTTTTTCATGTTGAATCGTGTATAGGGGGATCACCTGAAAGCCAAGTTAAATGTTTCCAGACAATAACTTTTGAAAACCTGAACCGATTCATTCCAAAATTGGTGTGTAGGTACCTCGCCTCAATTTATCGTTTGGCATTGTTTTTCATGCCGATCCACATATAGGTGGCGCCACCTGAGTAAATTTAAAATTATGTTTCCGGAGAATAACTTTTAAAACTTGAATGGATGCTTTCCAAGTTTGGTATGCATGTACCTTACCTGAAATTTTCGCTTTGTTTTTCTTGTCGATCTCATAATAGGTTTTCTATATCCAATGTCAAGGGATCTTACCTCAAGATCTCGGTTTGGATTATTTTTTGTGCCTATCTGCCTATACATGGCGCTACCTGTGGGCCAACGTAAAATTGCAGTAACTGTTGGACCTGAATGGATTCTTTCAAATTTGGTATGTATGTACCTTCCCTCAAGGCATCTTATGGGGCCATGTTAATGATGTTTTCCCTAAGTTTTACGTTTTTACTTTCTTCACAAATAATGAATGTTTCCTTTACTAAAGATGCAAAAGGGATGCCTCATCGATCGTATTCGATCGACTGTATCTAGTTTCTTCAATATTCGGCATATGCATTCCTTGTGACAAGATGTTGATTGGTATTGCATTTCAGAAAGATCTGCCTGTAGGTGTTGCCAATAGAGTTCTTTCCGTTCTTTTGTGCTGCATGCTATAACTTTGAAAGGTTTTA
Organism: Hanleya hanleyi; assembly: GCA_036873755.1. NCBI lineage: Eukaryota > Metazoa > Mollusca > Polyplacophora > Lepidopleurida > Hanleyidae > Hanleya > Hanleya hanleyi. The sequence continues at coordinate 6,832 of JAVTVY010016018.1, read as the reverse complement.
AAATCTCGCTCGAAATTTGGTTTCCGGGCAATAACTTGAGAACTGCTCATCGAATTCTTCCCAAATTAGGCATGCATGTACATTGTACCTTGCCATGAGATTTTGCTTGGGATTGTGTTATCCACTTCTGCTTAGAAGCTAACGCCACCTGATGACAAAATCTGATATTTGTTTTTGGCCAATAACTTGAGAACTGCATGCTCGTCGGACTCTTCTCAATTTAGCATGCATGTACCATGCCAGGAGATGTTGCATGGGATTGCCTTTCGCTCACTTGCACTTACAGGTGGCGACACCTGGTAGCAAAACCCCAAATTTGTCTCCGGGTAATACCATTACAAGGGAAGTGGGAAGAGGTGCCGACATACTGACTGCGTCATATGACTTCACAGTATAGTCTTCTGGTAAACATGTTCTAAAGCACATACCAAGAATCTAACGATTCATGATATGTGTTGTATCTCAGGTACGCTTTTATTGTACCTGTTCATGTGGCAACATGGATGATATGACCACACGGCCCCTAGCACCGGCATAATCGGTATTAGATACAAATCTAGAGAGCTATGATGGAAATGCTCTGACAACTCATATACTGGTAATTGGTGAGCTGTTTCGCTGTGACAACTCGTACATTGGAGATTGGTGAGCTGTATTGGTGAGCTGACCGAAGATGTCGCTTGAGATTGAGTTTCGCCCACTTGCACCTATAGGCGGCACCACCTGGTGTTAAAATCAAAATTTGTTTTCAGCCATTAACTTGAGAACTGCTCATCGGAATCTCCTCAAATTTAGCACACATGTATCATGCCAGGAAATGTTGCGTGGGGTTGCCTTTCGCTCACTTGTAGTTACAGGTGGTGCCACCTGATGGCGAAATACCAGATTTGTTTCCGGATAATAACTTGAGAACCGCTCGTCAGATTCTTCTTAAATTTGGTATGAATATATCATGACATATGATGTCGCTTGGGATTGCGTTTCGCCTACTTGCGCCTATAGGTACACCACTCGTGTCAGATCTAAATTTGATTTCGTTCATCGGATTTTTCTCCAAATTGGTATGCAGATACCATGCCATGATATGTCCCTTGGGATTGTATTTCGCCTGCTTCTGCATACGGATTGAGACATCTGCTGGAAAAATCTGAAATTTGTTTCTGGCAACAATTTGACAACTGTTCATCGGATTCTTCTCAAATTAGGTATTCATATGCCATAAGATGTCACTTGGGATTGTGTTTCGCACACGTGTGCCTACAAATCTAAATTTGATTTCCGGGCAATAACTTGAAGACCCCTCTTCAGATTTTTCCCAAAGTTCGTATGCAGATACTCGCACCTACAGCCTGCGACACCTGGTGACAAATCTAAATTTGGTTTCCGAACAATAGGTTGAGGATGCATTCAGCTTCTCGTCAAATTTGGTTTGCAGATAATATGCCTTGAGATGTCACTTGGGGTTGCTTCTCGGTTACATGTTTCACTGCATGGAACTATATTACAGAAGCAATCAACGTTCATTCAACCGTTCTGAGTTGATTTTAAAACTTGGGAAGGCAGAAAGACCCTTCTGCATTCAACGCAAATGAAGCAGCAGTTGCCTCCCTCATGTATATCTCCCCGAGACCAACAATGCCAAACAATATTGCTGTCATTTCGGCGGGGGATTAGCATCCTCTGGCTGCTGTCCATATACAATGTATGTGCAAACACGAGTGTTCAACTCTAACGAAAATGTATTTATAGATGTAACTGTCAATATATGCTGAATTCTTGCAACATGCAGATTGTAACTATTTCTCATGGGTGTCTCTATCATGGATGACTGGATGTAAATCATTAGTGATACCTTCAAGCATATGAAGAAGGTGATAACGGGAAACAACGAATTCTCTGCAAATTGAAATTCTCTGTAAATACGGTTATATCACGTGTACAGCATTACCAATATCTCGAGTAAATCTCTCAACAGTAAAATTAGCTTTCTTTTACATCTTTCTTTTTACAAACTTGTATTTTTTTTCTTTAAGTGGCATTTAGAAGTTGGGAAGTAGATAAATAAACAAATTGCTTATGGATAACAACTTCTAGTTTATTCAGGACGACGTTTCGATACAGGTACTAGTATCGTTCTCAAGTCAATGACATCAATAAGTAAATAATCAGTATATATACAGTTCCTTGAGTAAATGTCAATAGGATGATAACAATAGTATTATACTAGGTGAGAAATTTAAAATAGGACAGGATTAGACTGAGGAGATGGCTGGATTAATTAACAAGGTGGATTAATTAACAAGGTGGGCTTCTAGGCACGGTGGGGTTCCTGGATTAGAAGGTCATAGGCGCTGGGGATGAATAGGCCCTGGTCTCTGTTCAGTTGTGGTTTTGTTCTTTTGATGTGGACGGACATTTATTGTATTTTTTTATGAAGCAAAACTACATGTTCAAACTTTGCTTGAATATTAACCATTCGATGTATTTCAGTGAATGAACACATGCTATAGGACATGCCTTTACCCTCAATTTTCCTACTCACGATCTTTATTCAAACGATCTCTATAGCTGGTTTACAAGCAGTGGTATGTGCCAATTCTAGTTTAGTTTGCCAGGAAGACCGAAGTAGTCCATCATCCCAAACAGAAGAAAGGCTTATTTTAGGATGAACCTCTACCCAAGGTATAGAAATTTTCATTGTCATTTTTTGTTAGACCAGACATAGACGCATCCTCCTAGGGTCGGTTGCCAGTCTGAAACATGGATAGGTAGTATGCCAGAGGCAATTATAGCGGATCACGAAACTTGTAAAAAAAATCTCGAAAATTAGGGGGTAGGGGTGACATTTGATAACATATTTCCACTTCTACTACTTGATATGTTACATGTAGGTATATGGGCTATCGGCTGACGGAAGATTTATTTTGATTGCTCAAAGCCCGTCCATCCTCCCTATGACATTACCGTAATTTTGAACTGAAAAATATTGTCTGTGTTAAATATTGTCAGCTGTGCGCACTGGAAAAGACACCAGAAAAGAGACTAGAAAAGCGCTAGCGTATCTAATTCCGCTAAAGCCGGTGCTAGAGGCCGTGTGGATACTTCATAGTCTTCAAATGAACATTTGCAATTAAAGCGCGGCTGAGATACTAAGGCTACGTCCGAGAATTCACCGAATTCTCGGGTCTGAATGTTAGGTGTCCACGAATGGTTTCATGTAGAGTCATATGGTTGCTTTTTAGTCGTCAGACGTCAATTTTCCCACCTCTTGCATAGCGCTTCAATTTATTACCTGTATATGGTATGATTCTGCTGGTAGACTGTTAGCCCCCAAGGCCCGCCCTCTGTACATGCTTCTCGACAGGTAGGGTTTATTGTGTTGGTGGGAAATTAAGCCGCACGACGTCGGGCATTACAGGTTAGTTTTCCTGAGTATTCTTGCTTTTACCAGGTTTACCCCATGTTGAGGCGTTCACTCCATCCAATTACAACGCATATAAGGGAAGTGGGAAGAGGAGCCGACATACTGACAGAGCCACATGACTTCACAGTATAGTCTTCTGGTTACCCTATTCTAAAGCACATACCAAGTATCTAAAGATTTGTGAAATGTGGTGTATCTCAGGTACGTTTTTATTGTACCTGTTCATGTGGCAACTTGGATGATATGACCACATGGTGCCTAGCACCAGCATAAGCGGTATTAGATAAAAATCTGGAGAGCTGTGACGGAAATGTTCTGACATGTCGTATAGTGGTAATTGTTGAGCTGTGTCGCTGTGACAACTCGTACACTGGGGATTGGTAAACTGTATCTTCGTCAGATGTAAATGACGGTCTGTAACACAAAAGACTAGTTTGTAAGGCCCAATGTCGACCCGGCATCAACTTCACACGATGCCAAAATATATCAAAGACCAAAAGGTCTGTACAAGAGGCGGGCCTCGGGGACGAAACGTCCACCAGCAGAATCTCGCCATATACAGGTAAAAATTACAACGCATATAAGGGGCGTGGGAGGAGATGCCGACATACTGACAGAGCCATATGACTTCACATGAGCCCCATGACTTCACTCGTACAATGGGGATTGGTGAGCTGTATCTTCGACAAATGAAAATGACGGCCCGTAACACAAAAGTCTAGTCTGTAAGGCCCGATGTCGACCCAGCATCAACTTCCAGCAATGCCAACATATATCAAAGACCAAAAGGTCTGTACAGGGGGCGGGCCTCGGAGACGAAACGTCCACCAGCAAAATCTCGTCATATTCAAGTAAAAATTACAACGCATATAAGGGGAGTGGGAGGAGATGCCGACATACTGACAGAGTCATATGACTTCACATGAGCCACATGACTTCACTCGTACAATGGGGATTGGTGAGCTGTATCTTCGACAGATGAAAATGACGGCCCGTGACACAAAAGACTAGTCTGTAAGGCCCGATGTCGACCCAGCATCAACTTCCAACAATGCCAACATATAGCACAGACCAAAAGGTCTGTACAGGGGTCGGGCTTCGGGGACGAAACGTCCACCAGCAGAATCTCACCATATACAGGTAAAAATTACAGCTCATATAAGGGAAGTGGGAAGAGGTGTCGACATACTGACAGAGCCACATGACTTCACAGAATAGTCTTCTGTTTAACCTATTCTAAAGTACATACCAAGAATCTAACGATTCGTGATATGTGTTGTATCTCAGGTACGCCTTTATTGTACCTGTTCATGTGGCAACTTGTATGACATGACCACACGGCCCTTAGCACCGGCATGAGCGGTATTAGATACAAATCTAGAGAGCAATGATGGAAATGCTCTGACAACTCGTATATTGGTAATTGGTCAGCTGTGTCGGTGTGACAACTCGTACACTGGGGATTGGCGAGCTGTATCGTCGTCAGATGAAAATGACGGCATTTAACAAAAAAACTAGTCTGTAAGGCCCGATGTCGATACAGCATCAACTTCCTACAATGCCAACATATATCAAAGACCAAAAGATCTGTACAGGGGGCGGGCGTCGGGGACGAAACGTCCACCAGCAGAATTTCGTCATATACTGGTAAAAATTACAACGCATATAAGGGAAATGGGAAGAGGTGTCGACATACTGACAGAGCCACATGACTTCACAGAATAGTCTTCTGTTTAACCTATTCTAAAGCACATACCAAGAATCTAACGATTCGTGATATGTGTTGTATCTAATGTACGCTTTTATTGTACCTGTTCATGTGGCAACTTGTATGACATGACCACACGGCCCTTAGCACCGGCATAAGCAGTATTAGATACAAATTTAGAGAGCTATGATGGAAATGCTCTGACAACTCGTATATTGGTAATTGGTCAGCTGTGTCGCTGTGGCAACTCGTACACTGGGGATTGGCGAGATATATCGTCGTCAGATGAAAATGACGCCATTTAACACAAAAGACTAGTCTGTAAGGCCCGCTGTCGACCCAGCATCAACTTCCCACAATGCCAACATATATCAAAGACCAAACGGTCTGTACAGGGGGCGGGCATCGGAGACGAAACGACCACCAGCAGAATTTCGCCATATACAGGTAAAAATAACAACGCATATAAATGAAGTGGGAAGAGGTGCCGACATACTGACAGGGCCACATGACTTCACAGTATATTCTTCTGGTTAACCTATTCTGAAGCACATACCAAGAATCTAACGATTCGTGATATGCGTTGTATCTCAGGGACGCTTTTATTGTACCTGTTCATATGGCAACTTGGATGACATGACCATACGGCCCCTAGCGCCGGCATCAGCGTTATTAGATACAAATCTGGAGAGCTGATAGAAATGCTCTGCCAACTCGTATATTGGTAATTGGTGAGCTGTGTCGCTGTGACAACTCGTACACTGGGGATTGGTGAGCTGTATCGTCGTCAGATGAAAAAGACGACATTTAACACAAACTACTAGTCTGTAAGGCCCGATATCGACCCAGCATCAACTTCCCACAATGCCAACATATATCACAGACCAAAAGGTCTTTACAGGCGGCGGGCCTGGGGGACGAAACGTCCACCAGCAGGATCTCGCCATATACAGGCAAAAATTACAACGCATATAAGGGAAGTGGGAAGAGGTGGCGACACACTGCCAGAGCCACATGATTTCACAGTATAGTCTTCTGGATAAACTATTATAAAGCACATGCCAATAATCTAACGATTCGTGATATGTGTTGTATCTCAGGTACGCTTTCTTATACCTGTTCATGTGGCAACTTGGATGACATGACCACATGACCTCTAGCACTGGCATAAGCGGTATTAGATACAAATCTAGAGAGTTATGATGGAATTGCTCTGACAACTCGTATATTGGTAATAGCATCAACTTCCCACAATGCCAACATATATCACAGAACAAAAGGTCTTTACAGGCGGCGGGCCTGGGGGACGAAACGTCCACCAGCAGGATCTCGCCATATACAGGTAAAAATTACAACGCATATAAGGAAAGTGGGAAGAGGTGCCGACATACTGACAGATTACAAGCGTCTGGTCCGTCATTCATAATTCAGCCGTCGTCCATTAGAGACTATCCGCTTCCATAATCCAAAGACCTATTCCATATTCCATATAACAGTATTAGCACCAAATTCAAAAAGACAATCATAGTATACATTAGCATAGGCTGGTTTCCTGCAAGAGAGAAGCGGTCAACAGTTTTCAATGATGCCGGCAAGACATCATGATGTTCTAAAAATATCAAATCAGTATTCTTAATCCATAATATTCGTTGTAAAGTCGTCATCTAAAGAATGATGTATCTCAGTCACGCTTGATTGTG
>JAVTVY010016016.1:0-66772 GCA_036873755.1 Hanleya hanleyi | reverse complement strand
GTAAATCATGTCAGTATTTGATTTTATTGGTTTTGTGTCGAAATTTCACCATTTTAGAGGTCCGGAATGTTCCTATCAATAATGTCTGCGGTTGATTGTCACAAGCGACGAGTATTGATCTCCATGTACTATAACCCGTACCGTATAAACGTTCATTTTGATGCTCCTTACCGGTTATATTCTGGCAGCCAATTCCTTCTCCTCCACGCTTGTCGCTTTTATTAAAGTTCGCAGTGCTGTCGATTAGCTGTGTACGAGCCGATTTCACAGCGACCCCGATCTTCCCCATGTTACGGTAGACACCATATTGTATGTATTTGGGCCACTACGCATGCGCACTTGGATTGACATGAAGAACATGGCGTCTACCGTAATACGGGAGAGGTCGGGGTCGTTGTGAAAACGACGGGTGTACAGCACAAGCACTGCGAACTTTAATAAAAGAGACAAGCGTGGAGGAGAAGGAATTAGCTTCCAGAAAATAACCGGTAAGGAGCATCAAAATGAACGTTTATTATACGTTACGGGTTATAGCACAAGTAGATCACTACTCGTCGCTTGTGACTATCAACCGCAGGCATTATTGATAGGAACAGTTGTGGCTACCCGGAAGCCTGCCTCTGAAAACCAAATGACAGCACGAGTTGACTGTGATACAGACCAGTAGACATCAACACAGGACGTATAGGCCTACCATAGCCAAGGTTACATGACATCGTTCATTCTAGTAGGAACGAACGAAGCCATGTAAACTCGGCTAGGCCTACCAGTCCCATCATATTATGCTCGGACGAAGCGCCTGCCCTTCATGTACCAGTATGTCAGCTTGTCAAATCTGATCTTTTAAACTTTGGGGGAACTCAGCGGCGATCTTCTTTGGAGACATACATGTGACACTCAAGCAAATTGCTCCTCAGCACTCACCTTTGTATTTCGACACATGACAAATCGTCAAATTTCGGAGAGTCAATTATAATTCGCGCGGTAAACTTTACATCGGACCAAACATGAGGACTTAAAACAGATAAGGAAGAATCATTCACCGAAGAGAGTTACTTCCCTTCTCTGATCTAGCCCAAAGAAATAAAATTTCAAATTGAGCCTGCCTTGATCAACAGAGCCTAAAAGTCTGCTCTTAAAACACACTGAACGTCTACAGTCAAGGAGAATAGAAACATCGGTAATATTACAGGAATGATTAACATAAGGCATTTCTCTGAAGTTGCGTTCTTGAATAATGTAATATAGCTGCCAATGAAATAGACGTGACATATTTATACTTCAAATATCTACAACCCATCTAAACGTAAGGCAAATTATTGTATATTGTTATGGATTTCTTAAACCAACGGGTAACTGTTTGCACAATGCCTAAAACTCTCTGAAAAACTCCGCAGTGATCAGCTTTGTACAGTTGCTAGATTTCAGAGTGTAGAATTATTTATGGATACAAATATACATATAATGTGTATATAATTCTACACTCTGAAATCGGTGACCATATCTCTTCTCCCATTGGTCAAAATAGCATCACGTGATGTAAAATTGAAAATTTTCCAACTCGATAAACTTCGCAGTTTGAAGTTTGTACACGTTTCTTGACAAACTATTTTGTAGCAGACGATGAGGTTTCTCGTACCGACAGGTTTTGACCTATAGAATTCAGGACGGAACAGTCACAGTTGACGCCGACAAATTCATGACACTAACGTCGTAATTTTGTTAACACCTCGCAGATAAAGAATGAACAGTTACACAATTTATTTACGACCGAACGCTTGGTGAGTTGGAAAATGAAATGGACAAGAGTAACGGAGTGCAGGTACGTTGACCCATTGAAAAGAGAGTGGTGCGGTACAAACCACAGGCCCGCAAAACAAGAGTTTTCGGGGGTGTGGGCGGTGGTATTAGGGTGAAGTGTCGAAATATGGAGTCTCTATATATAACCCCATGCTTTATATAAATCCACAACGTTGTGGATTTATATAAAGCATGGGGTTATATAGAGAGACCCCATATTTCGACACTTCACCCTAATACCACCGCCCACACCCCCAAAACTTGTTTTACGGGCCTGTGGTACAAACATTCGCGCTGACGTTTGACAGCCTCACGCGATTCATTCTTTGATCATTATATTCAGTCGTCTTCAATTATCCAAAGTATTTTCATTCAGATTCATCTTTGTCCAGGTGACGGCTAATTCGGTAAATTCTTTTGTCCCTAAACTATGAATTTATGCCAACTTTTGAAGCGTATATATCCTTTCTCGTTTATAGCATCGGCTTGTACAAAAATAGCAATGTACGTCACGTAAGCCAGCGCTCACTGTTGCAGTCCGCGGTAGAAAATAGTTCTAGTTCAATTTATTTTTAATTTTCAGGTTTAAACAATTCTGAATAAAACGAATAATGATATATTCTTCAAATGATATATTCATGAGGAATAAATCTTTTCATTCAGAAAAAAAATCTGTTTTCGGCTTACTGAAGGAGCGCAGGGATATATATTCAGAAGTCAGTGTGTTTAAACTTATTTATTGTACAAATTATAGTACATGGGATTGGGGTCAAGTTATAATCAACTTATTCACCCCTCTCCCTACAAATATGGATACATAACATGTGTTTACAACAACAAAAATAATGACGTTTTGGCTGAACCTGTGTGAATATATACATGTCACAAATGAAATAAGTTTTAGATTTGCTTTTTTAGCAACTTACAGGGGAGAAACAAACTATATATGGTGGCAACTTGACTGTAGCGTGCTAGAATTCTAACAGAACTGGGTACTAGTACATACTAATCCTTCAGCTGAGGTAACTACGTCGTAATCGTGCTACAAATTGAATCTTGAGGTGTTCTTAATAAATGTTAAAACTGACTTGCACATATTATTATTCATTTCGTTTGTGAATGACTCGTTTCCCGACAATATATCTTGGAGGTTATAGTTTGGAGGCAAGTCGTTTTGTAATTCATCCCTTAGATTGGTATATAAGGGACAAATAAAGAAATAGTGATAAGCATCCTCTCTTGATTCTCCACATCTACAGCTAGATGTAATAGACAAATTCCTTAAATCTGCGTTTAATTGGCTGCATTGATGTCTTAGTTGGGTTAGTACAATGTTAAGTTTCCTTGAACCTATCAAACTGTATTTAGATATACGAGTTTTCTTAGCTAATGAGTGGTGGAAGGCAGAAGTGGATGGTTTGTTTCTTGTATCGTACCTAAGTTTGTTCCATTCCTGAATAGCTGACGGGATAAATGAATTTTTGGATATATTTAAACGTCTTCGGGGTGTCGCATAATTTGCGTCATTCCTCAAGTTGTACGGAGTGGTTTGTCCTACTTGGGGTGTCATTAAATTATATATATAGTCGGGACTTTCTCCATTGTGAATTTGGTACATTACTTTCAATTTTGCAATTTTTCGTCTATTTGCCAAGGTTTCCCAGCCAGTTTCCAACAAAAGGGACTCTCTACTGGCATAAAGAGGAAGACCGGAAACAATTCGTGCTGCAGCAAATTGAAGTTTTTCTAGTCGATCCGCTTCTTCTAATGTGCATCCATCCCAGATCACAGAACCGTATTCTAACATGGGTCTGACAAATGATAGATATATTTGAGATAATGCCTGTCTGCCAAGCTGGTATTTCCGTTTTCTCATCATTCCAATGCGTTGAGAGGCGGTATTGATAATGTGATTGATGTGGCTACTCCATTTGCAGTTGTCTTGTAGGATCAGGCCTAGGTGACGATGGTTGGTGGAAGCCTGAAGGAGACAATGGTCAAAATAGATTTTAGGATATGTTGGGGAAGTCTTATTTGAGAACAGAATTAAAATGGTGTTTAGGGCATTAAAGTTCAGAAGCCATTGTTTTGACCATTCCAATAAGGACTGTAGATCCCGGTTAACTACACTTTCAATATCACAAATGTGAATTGACGTGAACTGCAAACAAGAGTCATCTGCAAAAAGCCTAGTAAGACATATAAGTTTGTCCGCTATGTCGTTAATGTATATCAGAAATAACAAAGGGCCTAATACGGAACCCTGTGGAACTCCTGCATTTACTTTTTGTGTATTGGAGTTTGAATTTCCCACAACAACTTTTGATGATCGATCCTCAAGATAGCTTTTCATCCAATTCAATAATGCACCTGCAATTCCATATTGTTTCAACTTGAACAGTAACCCCTTGTGCCATACCGTGTCGAAGGCTTTGGATATATCACAAAAAACCATGCATGAGTTTGTGCCTGCATCTAGGGCTTTACAAATACTATCATAGAGTTCAATAAGCTGGTAAACAGTTGAATGTCCAGGGAGAAAACCGGACTGGTACTTATAAAATAGGTTGTGTGAGTTGAAATGATTATAGATGTGTTTGAATATAATTCTTTCCATTATCTTTGAAACACAACTCAGCAGCGATATAGGACGATAATTAGAAGGGAGATGTCGATCTTGTTTTTTGAAAATAGGTAATATATTTGAATTTTTCCAACATTTAGGAAATTGTTTGCTTGTTAGTGACATGTTAAATAACTGACACAATGGTTTAGCAATGGTGTTGACGCAACCTTTAAGCATAGTGAGTGGGTGAAGTGGGCACTTGCATGTCAGCTGTTTTACGGGTGACTGGGTCAAATTCATCTCCAGAGATATCTGTAAACGTCTTCCTTACAATAAAAAGTATGCATACATCAACTGATAAATGCGAGTGAAGAATTATAAGGACTGACTTTCGCATTTTGCAGGTTCATCGGGGTATAAACTGTCAAATGATGTGGTTCAAACTACGTGTAAACTGTGTTCGCAAGCGCACAAGTTTACACAGTTTGAACCACATCATTTGACAGTTTATACCCCGATGAACCTGCAAAATGCGAAAGTCAATCCTTAAATACCAATGACGCTCATGGATAGAAAGGGCATTCTCTACATAACGTGGAAGTGCATGAAAACGGAGACAGGAATGAGACACATCACATGTTTAGCTGTTTACAGATATCTCTGTTGCACTTTAAAACTTTCTCTCCAAGAATTGTTACTTGGTATTGGAAAAATGTGCAACAGTATCTGAAAATAGATAAACAGGGAAGAGTCGCAGTCCTGTTTTTTGGTCAACTGCTGTGTTCACTCATTTCTGCGTTATGGAGATAATGCACTTTACTTTCATGAGCGCCATTGATATAAACACAATATATGTATATTTTCTTCCATGAATAAAACATACCATGGATGAATAGAGTGGTGGACAGATGAAGTACTCTTCCATGTGTCATATTCATATCCGCAATAAATTATAACTTCATGTGAGTGAATAAATAAAACCACAGGTGGACATTTTTTTGCTCACCCTTAAGAGTGCAGTGTTAATACAGTAACACAAATAGATACCGGTACTCTGAAATAACAATGTGTTATCGCCGAAAACAATTGTACAGTACACTGTAACAACAAGATGTTTCAAATTAAACGATTTATGGCGATTGTGATTTCAGTAGAGATAGATTCAATACTTTGAGTTTGTCGAATTTAATGGTCGTCGTTACATGTCATTCAGTAAGCATGCCCTACACAACCAAAACGATACTTCGGGGTTAATGTAGTTATGTAGAATATATTATCCTTATCATAGAACTATCGTATTTTATTGAGTGTGGTTAACGTAATCATATAATGTTGCTGTGATGGAAACTTCCTCGTGTACAAGGCTAATAATTCACAAAATAGGACTGAGCGGAGGCATTTGTGGCCAGGATGTAAATCGAATGAGTGTTAACTTCTGAACTATTACATTCCTGTGATAAGAAAGCGAGTATCTTAACGAAGAATGGAATGGAACTCACATGTAGCATGGCCATATACATCCCCGCGAGCCAGCGTATCAGTAGAGGATATAGGATTTACCTGAACGTGTGAATACGGACCATATAAAACGAGACCCTTTTATCTCGCACACGTACACCTACAACATGATGATACAACGGGCGGTGGATGTCCTATTTTTGCATAGGATATTTTTAGTGACCAAAAGATTCTGCCAGCTCATAAGGTAATACACTCGGAGATTGTCCATCGAGGATCATACATTTCTCTCGTGTTACCCTGGTTTATGCCATTGATGCTACCACGTGTAATGCTCTTTAATAACTTCGCATAACTCGACGCCTATAGCGGTCTGGTGGGTATTTGTAGACCGGGGGTAAAGAACAAACGAACGTTAACTTCTCAACTATTAGATCCTGATGATAAGAAAGAGGAGTATCCCACCGAAATAGGGAAATGGGATTTACATGTAGAGTAAGGTCACACATGTATTATATGGACGGTGACGCTGTTATCTCACAGACATGTATGGACGGTGAACCTGTTATCTCACATACATGTATGAACGATGATCCTGTTATCTCATATACATGTATGGACGATGATCCTGTTATCTCATATACATGTATGGACGATGAACCTGTTATCTCACGAACATGTATGAACGATGAACCTGTTATCTCATATACATGTATGGACGATGAACCTGTTATCTCACATACATGTATGAACGATGATCCTGTTATCTCATATACATGTATGGACGATGAACCTGTTATCTCACGAACATGTATGGACGATGATCCTGTTATCTCATATACATGTATGGACGGTGAACCTGTTATCTCACATACATGTATGAACGGTGACCTTATTATCTTACATACATGTAAGTAGTAGGGAGCCGTTAAATTGACGCAACTTGACCTTTGACCTCGGGCCAAACCTCTTTTAGTCGGAAGGGGTGCAAGGTTGTTATGCAAGTAGTGTCCCGTGAAATCGACGCTCATTGACCTTTGACCTCAGAAATTTGCATATCACGTGACCCAGGTCAAAGGTCATGTATTCATCCGCGGTGATGCGGTCTGGTGGTGATGCGGTCGCGGGAAAAAGCTTCCGCGGAGAAAAAGTAGTCCCTAGACTTCAAATACGCTGCATGGTCCGATTGGGTCGAGTGAGGTATCAAAGTGAAGCATTCGTGAAGGGGCATCTAAATGGGCTGGGTGTGGGGTTGAAATATCGGCATTCTGCGCATGCGCGGTGGCCAAAGGGTATGGAAATAGACGTTTTGGAGCTAGGGGAGCCACTAATGGTCCAATGGGGTCATATGAGGTATCAATGTGAAGCATTCGTGAAGGGGCATCTGATGGGCTGGGTGTGGGGTTGAAATATCGGCATTCTGCGCATGCACAGTGGCCAAAGGGTATGAAAACAGACGTTTTGGGAGCTAGGGGAGCCCCTAATGGGCCGATGGAGTTGTATGAGGTATCAAAGTAAAGCCTATGTGAAGGGGCATCCAGTCATGGGTGGGTGCATGTACAATTTTTCCTGAAAAAAAAAACGGAACACGGACTTTATCGAAAAATCCGGGAAAATGCCTATATGGGATATGGGGGGTATATTGGTCGCCGGGCTTAACGGGGCTTGCCTATCAATAGAGTTATCTCCCCCTAGTTCCAGGGTGGGTGTATGTAAAAATTTTCCTGAAAAAATACGGAACACGGACTTTATCCTAAATTACGGGAAAATGCCTATAGGGAGTATGGGGTGTATAGGACCATCCTGGGAAACCTACTTCTCGACATTTGCGGTATAGGTTGTGGGGTCTCGTTTTCTTAGTCTCGTCAAGACAAACATGATAGGAAGTGTCGCGGAGCGAATCGTTGACATTTTTGAAAAAAGTTCAGGGAGACCCATATAGTCCCATACTAGGGGTATAGGACCAATGTTTGCCCCACTGGGAAACCTACTTCTAGACATTTGCGGTATGGTTGTTTGGATTTGTTTTCTTAGTCTCGTCAAGACAAACATGATAGGAAGTGTCCCGGCACGAAACGGTGAAATTTTTGAAAAATGTCACCGAGGCCTGGGTAGGCCCATAGGCCTAAACTGCATGGCTATGGGTGTATGGGTCCATACGGGGTGGACGTGTTGGGATCTATGTGGGCCACTAATGGTCCGATGGAGTCGAGTGAGGTATCAATGTGAAGCTGTCAAGCAGGAGCACTTGACTACACTAATGGTTCGTACGTTGTCAATAGTCTGCGCATGCGCAGACTGGCCGTAGTGTAGAAAGCAGGCATTTTTGGGGGTGTGTGTGTGGGTGTGTTTGGGTTAGAGATGGGCTATTCACGGTTCGAATGGGTCGTGCGAGGTATCCATGTGAAGCCTATGTAATGGAGCATCTGATGGCGTGGATGTGGGGTAGAAATATGGTCATTCTGCGCATGCGCGGTAGCCAAAGGGTATGGAAATAGACGTGTTGGGGTCTATGTGGGCCCCTCATGGGCCTATTGTGTCGAGTGAGGTATCCATGTGAATCCTATGTGGGGGAGCATCCACCTGGACTAACATTCCCGTGGTTTGGTGGGTCTGCGCAAGTGTGTGACGTCACTTCCGGTTTGGGTGAATGGGGCGTGACCTTTGGACATGTCTAGACTTGTCTGTGTCTCTCCGTGTCATGCGCGGGTTCTGCGGAAGTGCGCGGATGCATGTCGGGTCAAAAGGTCAAAGGTCACATCCAGATCAAACGGTCCAAGATCTCCCTTTCGGCAAGGTTCGGAGGGGACAATGTTGCGGCATCGATAGTCAGAGCTTGAACCCCAAAAGGGGATTGTAAATTAACCGGGGAAGGATGGGCAGTTCCATTTGGACCAATCAGCGGTCGAGAAAAAAGAGCCAATGAGCGATCGATAAAAGAACCAATGGACGGGTACTAGGTACACGTCTACGCCTCCATCCGGGTACTGGGATGCTTTCGCCTACGTCCGCGCCTACATCCGGGTTCTTCTCAACATCCGGGTTTCCCAGTGGGTTTTTCCCGTCTTCCATCTGGGTACTGTGGTTTTACATCCGGGCTCTCATCTTACATCCGGGTTTTTCCATATTTAAAAATACATAGAACTTATAGTAATAAACTTAATCTATACGTGTTGGACGAGTCTTCACTCACCGTCTTCCTTTACACGCACCTCAATGAAATGCCCGCTCCAAACCCAGACCAAAACACGTACTTGGTCTGTGGGCTGATTTTATTGGCTCTCTATTTTACTATAGTGCGCTTGCATTCTAACATTGATGGGTTACATTTTGGTCCCATCCTACACCACTGATTTCAGTTTGACTGAATCTCCACATTGGGCATTTATGCATTATGAATAAAACACACAAGACAGGGTTTTTTGGTGAGATCTCATTTTTTTTATTCAGTGAACAACAACAACGTGAGAACAACCACGTGAAAACTGAAGCCCAGAACAGGGGGGCTTGTACATTGAAAGAACTGAAGCCCAGAACAGGGGGCTTGTAAACTTAAGCCCAGAACAGCGGGTTTGTGTACATTGAAAGAACTTAAGCCCAGAACGGGGCTTGTACATTGAAATGATGGTCGGCCCAGTCATATACGAGTACATCGCGGTCCTCGGCCTTGGGGTACTCGTCAAACATCTGTACGATGGTAGATAAGGGTCTACCCCGGCATCGATGGTACAGGTAAAACAAGCAATATTGTCCGCACACGCTACTGGTCAGGCCTTGCAACGTTTGACTGTTCCAACACCACGTCTCTGTGCCTTGATCCATGAAGTCTGTTAAATCGGGATGGAGGGGTGGCAGGCCGTACGGGTCAAAGTATTCGCCCTGCTGTTCTGTCAAGTACACGGCCACCCAATGTTCACCGGGCCGATCCATCGGGTCCGTGTTGAGAACGTAAGCAGCAGGATACATACGGTCTAATGGGAACACATCTCGGGCGAACACCCCTTGAAAGACCATACGTGTCTCTGGGTCATTCTCCAGCACGGTGGTTATCTGGTCTGTATCCATGTTAGGTGGAGAAGTCACACAGGACGTTGCGCGCCTTGTCCACTTGAATGATGTTGTCAAACTCGGCGTAGCAGATCACATTGACGGTGCTCCGGAGGGCTCGTGCAAAGTGGATTTCCAACCGTAAATTGCCTTGCTTGGCCAGGGCCAGCTGATGGTCGTTCTCTAAGGGGGGGGTCAGATCGAAACAGAACAACGTGTATCCGTTCGCGTAGTGCTCCCGACTGATGAAATTCCCTTCGTCCTGGTTGATTTGACCGGTGGCTGTAAACAGGCTCTGATAGGCTCGAATGAAATTCCTGCGCCCAAAGTTCGGTGTTAAGGCCGTGGCTGGGACCTGTTGTCCATCCACATGCAGGGCCACAAAATTGATGCCGAAATGTTTAAAGTCAAACGGATTCTCTGGGCAGGCTCCGCTGAAACTGGTATTTTCCACACAGGCCATGATCAATCGCTTGGGTAGTTCCCCCAGGAAGAGGTTTTCTTTGTTGGCGCCCATATTTCCAGCAGGCACAGAGAACACTTTGGTTTGTACACGTCGGATAGGGCACTGGGCTGGTTTTGTTTCCAAGGTTTTCATGTGTCCCAATTGAACAGCTGGATTCGGTTTCACTTTTCGGACATACAGGACTGCGTCTTGGATGACAATCTTATAGTCAGCTGCATGCCCCTCTACGTCAGTGGCCATCAAGGCGAAGGTCGGAGGCGCCCGCATCAGTCGGATTTTGATGGGGATCTTGTTCAAGAGGTACCGGTCTTGCATGAACAGGTCTGCGTGCAGTCGACGCATGAGATCCACCGAGGCACTGTTCGCAGTGAAAGCCTTCCGTTTGTTATATCCCACATTGTCTACCGTGTCCATGTGCTCGGGTGTGTCCTGGTAGAACAAAGCGGCTGTCAGCTGAGACTTTTTAGCCTCTCGGCCATATGACAACAGTGTCTCGATGTAGGCTCGATAGGGGTACGTGTTGGTCGAGTCACTGATGAGTTTGTCGCTGAGAAAAATATCCACCTGTTGAAACATCGAGTGCAGCCAGAGATTCGTCGGGCCCACCGTTGCAGCTTGGATGATTCTGGTGCCAGCCCCATTGACCACCTTGGCTTTCACATACAAGTATGTATGGGCTAAATCCACATAGGCCGTATCCGCATTACTGATGGTGAACTCGATGGGCCCTGTTTCGTTGATGCTGGAGAGCGGGAGATGTTCCACCCATAATCCTTGTTCCGCACTGGTCTGTGTGGGCGGCACGGTCCACAAATTAAATTCACTGTTGGGGGAGGGCCAGGACTCGGCGTGGATCAAGGACATGTTTTAAGAAAAGATATCCTGGGTCTTCGATGTGCGTCGTCGCTGGGTCCGTCGTCGACTGGTGCGTGGTCTCGGTGGGGCAGCTCTTTTATTCCCTACGGTGCGTTGTGCTTTGGCCACCAAGACGCCTCCCGCTTCTTTGGCCCGCCGTTTCAAGGCTTCTTTGGGTGCCGTACCCCCCAAGACATCACCGGCCACTTGCAGTCCACTGCGTACCGCTTGTTTGCCCATTGCTTTCACCCCACGCGTCACCAAGGGCAGGAACGTTTTGACGATGCTGCCGAGTATGCTCCCTAGCCCATGTCCTCGTTGCATGCGTGCACCGCTAAAGACCGGAAAGCCACCCCCGGCCTGTTGGGCATAATAGTCCATATAGCTGAGTGCATCGCACTCGTAAGGTACTTTCATTATGCAAAGTGGGGAGCACGTGCTTGTCGAAAATGAAGTGTCAGCACCACTTTCCCGCGTTCGAATGCCACCGGTCGTCCCGTGTCATCTCTTATATCCACCGTGATCGTGTTGATGTCGGTTTGTCGTACGGGCAGGTAGAGCATGTGGGTGAAACTGTGGGTGACTTGATCTCCATACGTCTTTTTAATGGGGACCACCCGTAACAGAGGTGTGTTGATATCGCCCACGATGTGGTTGTCGACTACGTCCGAGTAGACGTAGAGTCCGTACATACTCGACTTCATATCCATCGGCATCTCGCCTTGGTGGGCGGTGGGATCAGCGAACGTCTTTAGATCGAAACCCAGCATTTGCTGTAGGATAGGACTCAGTACGACACTCGCCTTGGCGGTGACGATAAGCTGTGCCTTGTCGTTGTGTGCGTTGTAATCGAAGTCCACGTGATTCTTGAAGGGAAGGATTTGATGGGTTTTGAACTATTCGTGACCTCCCGTAGAGCCTTATAATGCAACAGTCTTGACAGCCCACCCATGAACTCCTTGGGGGTATCGTATTGGCCTTCGGGGAGGGTGAGTCGGGTGTTTTTGCCTTCGTAGGTCACCTCGTACCACACTTCATTGGCTCGCACGTTGTACCACGAGTAAGGGTATTGGATATCCACGAGGCCACATTCCCATCGTCCAGGTAAATGCAACGGTTGCGGTAACTGGGTCACGTACTTGGCCACGGTGTTGTCAGAAAACACATCCAGCGAACTGTTACTGGGTAGGGTGAGGTAAAACATGGCGACTGAGCTGTCCTGCTGCTGCTGTTGGTTTTAATAGGTGTTCCAGGCCTTGGGCGGTTGTGTCCGGCGTCGTGTTCGTCGCGTTGACTTGCTACGTGTCACGGCTCTGGAGATGTGGGGTGTCTTGGTCAAGGATGGTTTTTTAAAGGTCTGAACAGAAGGTGCCCGTTGTGGTGGTGGAGTTTTGGGGGGTGACTCCGGTTCCCATTCGGCTTCCCAAGAAGGTAGTGGGCCACTCGGCGATTGCTGGGTTCGCTGCATAAAGGCCCATCAGTGGGGGTTCCCCACCAATTCCTGTGGTACATCATTGTCTTTCAAGCCTTGAGCGAAGACCTCCCATCCTCGAGGATCCGTGTGCGACCTGCGTTGACGCATCAGATCATTCACTAAATCCGTCATGTGGGTCTCCGGGACCACCTGATTCTGTACCAGTAGTTCGCCTTTATCATTCCAAGTCATGTTAGGATTCTGTTTCATCCGTTGTAATACCAGGCCAGCTTGTTTCTTGAACGATGCAGGTACACTCTTCAGCACTTCGTCTTCCACCCACTGTGGGGCTGTTGGTGGTACCCTGGTAATGGCGGCTGTTGGAGCGGTGCTGAGATCGGCGGTGTGTCACGTGGTGGTGGTGGTGGTGGTGGTGGTGGGGTAGAGAGGGTTTTGTATTGGTCCATGAACGTCATGTACCGTTGAAGCGTCTCATTGTACCGTTGTACTTTCTCACTGTCGCTTAACCCCGGTCTCTGTAAGATCTGTTGCATCTCTCCATCGAGGGTGTTTATGGTCTTCACCGTAGGTGGGACAGGGTAGGGCGATTGGAGGTTTTGAAGGAATCGTGGTTCGACGAGCACCATTTTTTTCGTGTGGTTCATTGTCGGCCGAAGAGTCCACCCAATACTGGACCCAACACGGAAGCGGCCAACGGTGCTAAGATGGCCCCGAGAAAGCCGCCTTTCTGTAACACCTTTTTCTTTTGTGTTTGAGGGACCCGCTAGGGTTCGGAGACCTGTCTTATGCTTGGCCAACTTGGTCTTCTGAGCCGGAGTCAGTGGTACGTTGCCTTTTAACAGGTTGTACCCGATCTCGCACAGACAGCGTACAAGGTCAGGGTCCGCACCGCGTACAATGGTTCGGACCAACTCGGGTGGGACCGTCTTCAATACACGGAGCGTCGGGGCGTGCTTCCGTACTCGCGCAGACATCATGTACAACTAATGTTAGAACCCACAACTCTGCCCTTTTTATCCACCTCAGAGAACAGAGACAAAGTCAACCATGCTGTGGTATTCATTCTTTTTATTATCCCCATCATCAAACACACACACCCCAGCTGGGGGCGCCACTGTGGGTGTGTTTACATTATTTTTGCATGTACACGTGGTGCGCCTCTCCGGGAAAGATGCCGGTCCGTAGTCGAGGGTGTTCGGGGATGGCTTGCTTGAGGTCGAAGAGCATATACCCGTGCTGAGGGGTTGTCGCATCTTTAAAGGCTTCCAACGCAAACGGTGTGCGGCCGGGATACATCTGTCTCGCCAGGTGCAGCAGTTGAGTGGTATCTCTCGGGTTTTTGAAGACCACCAGGTAGTGGGCATTTAAGCTGATGTTCCGATGTTCGTTGTTTTTACTGAACAGATTCTGCACAATGTAGATGATGCTGAGCCGTCGATGGTGGCTGCCTTTGGTAAAGAGTTGGGTGACCCGCGCATCCGTCTCCGCCTTGAGATCATCCAGAACCACCAAGGTGTCGGGTTCCAAATCGGCCAGGTTGGTAGGCCTTCCACGAACGTGATGTGGGGCATTGCTGCATGCGCTTCCTGCCATTCTCCGTAACACCACACGACTCTGGCAATGGGTGGAGTGATCATGCTGTCGGCGTGTTGAAGGAGCTTCCTGACGAAGTGCGTTTTGGCGGAACCCGTCGGTCCTGCGATGACGCAAGTGAAGGGATGCTGCCACCGAGGGTCCATGGTTCGAGCTGTATGCGCTGTCGTGGTAACCCGCTCTTGTAAATTTCGTACGAGTGAACTGGAGTGGTGGGTACAACGTCGGTAGTCGTTGTGTGTTCACTGCGAGGGATGATGGGGGTGGGTACAACGTCGGTCGTCGTTGTCTGTTCCCTGTGAGGGATGAAATCCGGTGGGTCTTCAGACGTAGTGGGTGTACTTGGTGTAGATGTAGAGCTTGGTGTGGAGCTCGACGTGGCTTGTACACGGGGTGTGGTGGTGACTGGGCTCGATACGGGGTTGACTGGTGCTATCTGTAGACCGGTTTCACTGGTGGCTGGTGTTCTCAGTTGGTTAAGTAACGTGCTGACATAGGCTACGTCGTAAAACACACCTCCGTACAACACACTCAGCAGGGTTAGCACTATCACCACAAAGCCCACTTGCGCTTTGTGCGTTTTGGGAGACGCTGTGTTCAGAGGCAGCTGCTGTTTGTCCATAGCACTGTGGTCGGACGTGGAATGAAGGATGACGGCAGTGGTGTCTGGCTTTATAGTCGTTTCACCTGGTTGGCAGCGACCCAGGAATTGAAGGAACTGGGCCAACCTTGCCATTTGACGAAATGAAACAGTTTGCCACGTCGACGTTCCGTTTTCAAAATCTGCTCCACCGTGTAGTAGTCTTGCTGTGTTTTAACGACAGGCTGTAATTCCATCTCGTAAAACGTCCCTAGCAACGGTTCCCCTTGAAGATCTTCCAGTTCATAGACTCGCTGCTGTTGGGGTAGGCGCCGTTTAATCAGGAAGTGCTCATCGCTCCAGTTGGGCAAGCAACTTTTCTCAAATTGACCTTTGACTTTACTGATCCGTACAGGGTCCCCGACCTTGTACACCGCCTTCGGCGTTCGCTGCGATGGCCTGGGGTACAAGACACGCCGGACTTGGGCTTCATTGCGTTGGGTCACCGTAATGGGGGCTCTCTCTATACTCCGATGATAGGCTCGATTGTAACCACTCACAAGTTTCGGGAGAACATCGATGTACCGCCTTGTACTCTTATAGGTGAAATATTTATACATGCGGCCTTTGAATGTCCTGTTGAACCTTTCCACCACGGAAGCCTTGGTCGCGTTGTACGTATGGAAGAAAAACACCTTCTGGGCTTTCAGAAACTGTTGGAACGGTCTGTTGAGGAATTCCGTGCCTTCGTCGGTTTGCAAATACAAAGGTTTGCGCCCGGTCTTGAAGATGTCTTTGAACCCCGCTATGAGATTCGCCCCCGTTTTCGTCCGAATGGGTACCACCCACGCATACTTCGATAGGATATCGATGCACGTCAAGATATACCGATTCCCATCGTTGTGTTTGGCAAAGGCGCTCATATCGACCAAATCCGCTTGCCACTGGGCATCTATTCCTCCCACGATGACCCGGTTCCGTAGAAAATGGCGACGGACAGATCGATGTAAGGTATAGGTGTCTTGTTTTCTTAACCAATCTCGGACTTGGGCACGTTGTATCCCTGGGGTTTGGCCGCTCGATAGAGAGCCGACAATGCACTATAGGCCACCGGACTGTCGGAACTGTAGTATAAGTTATCCAACACCTTCTCCCAGCGCTTCATGGTGACAAATGATGATGGACCCTGGCTCTATCGTTTATTTATAACGGGCATATCTTGGGCCGGAGTTTCTTTCTGATTTTCTTCGTGGGCTTCCACAGTGTCCATAGTAAATGACCAGTCCAACTCGTCTGATGACCGCTTGATAAGCACTTGATCCACATCTACCACGGCATCTTCCAATGCAGACCATAGATCAGGGTGAAGGATAAAATGCACTGTACCCCCATCTAGCCGAGCCAATTGAGCAAAGAAAGGGCCGCGTCGGATGTACACATCGTGACACAAGTGGATGAGGTCGCCGCCCAGTTCACCAGACAACACCCGTTTGAATTTGGTCCAGCCCTCCCGGGACAGACGAATGTGAGCCGGGCACGGTTGTGTAGGGTCCGCATCACGGATGTCTCCCACCTCCTCCATGATATCGACCTTATCCGCATACACGTGCAGGAAAACCTCGGGGGTCAAGCTGAGATACGCCAGTATTATATGCTCCGTCATGGTCAGCCTCGCGTAGGGTCTTGGTAGCGGCCCAGGCGTGGGAAGAAGGGTCCACGGTGTACGTAGATGGCATTGTCTATGTGGATGAGATGTTCGTCGAGCTCGCCGCTCAACACCCGTTTAAATTTGGTCCAGCCGTCACGGTGTAGCGTAACCGTATTCGATACGGTCTCAGCGCGCGACCAGCAAACATCTCCACAGTCTTCCACGAGAGTGACTTTATCTTCATAGACGTGTAACCCCACCCGGGGTGTAAGGGGAAGGATGGCTCGTAGGACTGGTGGCATGCTTGATCCAATGACGATCGGTGAATGACACACACTCTGTCTGACCCTCGTATTTATAGTCAGGTCCCACTGTCAATACCACAGCGCCAGGGTCAATAGGGCACAAACTATTGTGAGGCCAACCAGCCGTCGCTGGTTCCGGCGTGAGCGCTCG
Organism: Hanleya hanleyi; assembly: GCA_036873755.1. NCBI lineage: Eukaryota > Metazoa > Mollusca > Polyplacophora > Lepidopleurida > Hanleyidae > Hanleya > Hanleya hanleyi. Next base: position 49,868 of record JAVTVY010016016.1, on the reverse strand, counting down.
TGGTCCATAGCCCGAGCATCAAGGATGGCTGTCATAGTCCAGTAGTGGTGAGTGATGGCACACCTCTCCATCGAGTGAACTCTGTCGAGGACCGCTTCTGTGAACTCGTTCAGGATCTGGCGTCGCCCCTCGTTGTCGTCGCCATCTGCAAACATGGACCGGACCACTGCTCGGTAACCCGTGAGTGAATTAACCACGGTGGCATGCTGTAAAATGCGAGGATCATAGGGCTGGATCTCCGTCATGGCTCTGCAACCGTAGAAATGAAGGTGTGGGATCCAGAGGGACGTGTTTTATAGACCATGTCACATATGCGCGCCTAGACGTAGCTCTACGGGTGTAGTCCGTGATACGTACTATTCTGATGGGTTATGTGGCTCCTATAGAGATAGTACCTTATCGACAATGGGGGCTACTTGTTCCAAAGCCGTCCATAGATCCGGGTCCAGGGTAAAACCACCGTCGTTCAGACAGAGGAGTCGAGCGGAAAAGAGACCGCAGAAAATGTAGACGTCGTCACACAGGTGAATGCTATCACCGTGCAGGTCACCCAACAACACCCGTTTCAAGGTAGTCCATCCTTCCGGTGACAAAGAGACGTGCGCTTTGGGTTCAGACGTACACCAACACGTAAGTCCGCTATCGATGAGGTCCACTCGTTTGGGGTACAACAATAGGGTGCAGCCAGGTGTAAGCCTCCGGGTAGCCACAGTCCCTTCTTTCACCTCGGGGTGTAGTAAGTCATCCACCTCGGGGAGTACATCTTTCAGTGCCATCCATAAGGGTGGACAGAGTGTGGTATAGGTACCTCCACTCTGTTCCAACCGGGGAAAAAGGGAATCCTCTCCAGCAGTGCGTATGTGCACGCCGACTTCCACGTGCATGAAATCCCTTTCGGGGTCTTTTCCCTGTAACAATCGTGTCAATAGAGTCCAGCCTGATAGCGATAACAAAATCTTCACCTTCTGCGGTGCGTCTTGGACCAGCTCCAGGTGATCGTCATTGACGATGAGGTAGACGTCGGACGTCAGTTGGAATAACGCAAGCTCTGTTCCGCTCGCTGCCATGGTGGGGAATGAAAAGCGAACGGTTAGAGAGGTGGCTTTATAGTGTACCTGTTTGGTAGGGTTGCGCCATAAGGTCAATGCTAAATCCGACCTTATTTCACCCGGATGTAAAAATGACGTCACTTCCGGTTTGGGTGAATGGGGCGTGACCTTTGGACATGTCCAGACTTGTCTGTGTCGTTCATCTCCGTGTCTTTTGATATACTGGGTTTTTTCCCCACAATGGCGTTCACCTTCGGGTGTTTCCGGTCAACGTAGGCGCCATTTTCCCACAATGGCGGTCACCTTCGGTTCCTTCCGGTCAACATCCGACATGCATCCGCGCACTTCCGGAGAACCCGCGCGCGCGCGCGCGCTGCGGCCGGAGGATCCGCGCGCGCGCGCGCTGGGGGGCCGGGCCGGGGCCGAGAAAGTTGGAGGTAGTCTTTGAGCATTCTGAAAAACCGGAAGTGACGTCACACACACTTGCGCAGACCCACCAAACCACGTGAATGTTAGTCCAGGTGGATACTCCCCCACCTAGGATTCACATGGATACCTCAATCGACCCAATAGGCCCATGAGGGGCCCACCTAGACCACAAAAACGTCTATTTCCATACCCTTTGGCTACCGCGCATGCGCAGAATGACCCTATGTCTACCCCACATCCACGCCATCAGATGCTCCATTACATAGGCTTCACATGGATACCTCACACGACCCATTCGAACCGTGAATAGCCCATCTCTAACCCAAACACACCCACACACCCACCCCAAAAAATGCCTGCTTTCTATACTACGGCCAGGCTGCGCATGCGCAGAATGACCCTGTTTCTACCCAACATCCACGCCATCAGATGCCCCCTCACATAAGCTTCACATGGATACCTCACACGACCCATTCGAACCGTGAATAGCCCATCTCTAACCCAAACACACCCACACACACACCCCCAAAAATGGCTGCTTTCTACACTACGGCCAGTCTGCGCATGCGCAGACTATTGACAACGTACGAACCATTAGTGTAGTCAAGTGCTCCTGCATGAGAGCTTCAAAATAAGACCTCATGCGACACCATTGGACCACCAGGGACTCATCTAGGCTCCAACACGTCCACCCCGTATGGACCCATGCACCCATAGCCATGCAGTATAGGCCTATGGGCCTACCCAGGCCTCGGTGACTTTTTTCAAAAATTTCACCGTTTCGTGCCGGGACACTTCCTATCATGTTTGTCTTGACGAGACTAAGAAAACAAATCCAAACAACCATACCGCAAATGTCTAGAAGTAGGTTTCCCAGTGGGGCAAACATTGGTCCTATACCCCTAGTATGGGACTATACAGGTCTCCCTGAACTTTTTCCAAAAATTTCAACGATTCGCTCCGCCACACTTCCTATCATGTTTGCCTTGACGAGACTAAGAAAACGAGACCCCACAACCTATACCGCAAATGTCGAGAAGTAGGTTTCCCAGGATGGTACTATACCCCCCATACCCCATATAGGCATTTTCCCGTAATTTAGGATAAAGTCCGTGTTCCGTATTTTTTCAGGAAAAATTTTACATACACCCACCCTGGAACTAGGGGGAGATAACTCTATTGATAGGCAAGCCCCGTTAAGCCCGGCGACCTATATACCTCCCATACCCCATATAGGCATTTTCCCGGATTTTTCGATAAAGTCCGTGTTCCGGGTTTTTTTTTTTCAGGAAAAATTTACATGCACCCACCCATGACTGGATGCCCCTTCACATAGGCTTCACTTTGATACCTCATACAACTCCATCGGCCCATTAGGGGCTCCCCTAGCTCCCAAAACGTCTGTTTTCATACCCTTTGGCCACCGCGCATGCGCAGAATGCCGATATTTCAACCCCACACCCAGCCCATCAGATGCCCCTTCACGAATGCTTCACATTGATACCTCATATGACCCCATTGGACCATTAGTGGCTCCCCCTAGCTCCAAAACGTCTATTTTCATACCCTTTGGCCACTGCGCATGCGCAGAATGCCGATATTTCAACCCCACACCCAGCCCATTAGATGCCCCTTCACGAATGCTTCACTTTGATACCTCACTCGACCCAATCGGACCATGCAGCGTATTTGAAGTCTAGGGACTACTTTTTCTCCGCGGAAGCTTTTTCCCGCGACCGCATCACCACCAGACCGCATCACCGCGGATGAATACATGACCTTTGACCTGGGTCACGTGATATGCAAATTTCTGAGGTCAAAGGTCAATGAGCGTCGATGTCACGGGACACTACTGGCACCTTGCACCCCTTCCGACTAAAAGTGGTTTGGCCCGAGGTCAAAGGTCAAGTTGCGTCAATTTAACGGCTCCCTACTACTCATGTATGGATGGTTGCCCTGTTCTCTGGCGTATGTATGGACGGTTGCACTGTTATCTCACATACATGTACATGCATGGACGGTGGCCCTGTTATCTCGCCTATGTACAGACGGTTGCCCTGTTATCTCACATACATGTATCATGTGTATGGACGGTGGCCTTGTCATCTCGCATACATGTATGAGCGATGATCCTGTATTCTCACAAATACATGTATGGGCGGTGACCCTGTGTTCTCACATACATGTTTGAACGGTGGCCCTGTTATCTGACATACGTGTATGGACGTACTGGCCCTGTTAACTCACATACATGTAAGCCCATCAGTACATGTTTTACAGAATTATAGTAGACCGCATGTCGTTTCCCATTTTACTACGGATATTGCACTGCATGAAGAAAAAAATAGTCCGTCATCCAGTCTTTTGGCAGGTCCTAATTTTTATTCAACCACAGTGTTAAATGCGCGAGGTGTCCAATTTACCTGTCAAGTCAACATTGCAGCAGTTTGTTTGCGCAGTCTTCTTTCTATTTTATATTGATCCAAGGTATGTATGTGTTGTAATGTTCCTAATTCGGTGGATGAACTGCTCATCTAGCTAGTATACTTGTACCCCTGACTGTTTTATATTACAGTTCTAATGGCCCAACTGGTCAAGTAACATTACTCTGATTTTATTATCAGTCATGCCGCACGATTTTCCACCATTCAAAGAAGCACATGAAGAACGTCGAAAACTGACCAGAAAATTACAATAACTCGCCCCAATCCTCACTATCATAACCCTAGATCTCTCCGGATTGGAAATAGTCCAGTAGCAGGACTCTGAAGTGTATATCAGAGTCCTGACGCGGGATCTCCCGTGTGTAATTCAGGTAGATAAACACCGTCGGAAACAGACCAGAAAATTACATTCACTCGCCCCAAATTCCCACTATCGTAACATATTGTCCTATCAGTTCAGACTGCCATCAATATTATTAGTTACAAACACTTACTTGCACTCGAAATGCGGCACAGAACGAAATGGATCGGGAGAGAATAACAAAGCTGCCATGTTAGTTTCTTGTCTTGTCAAACTCGCTGACAAGGTACGAGTTTCTTACACACGATTCCAAAATTTGACCCCTTTAAATTTCGCCCGTGGGACTAAATATTGAATCTCCTGCAGGCCTACACATGTGCAATATTCCATGCTGACAAAACGGTAGACACTATCAGATTGTAGTTGAAGGGTACTTGGATATTTTTTCTCAAATCAATAGAGCATGGAATATTGCACACGTGTGGGCCTGCAGGAGATTCAATATTTAGTCCCACGGGCGAAATTTAAAGGGGTCAAATTTTGGAATCGTGTGTAAGAAACTGACATGGCAGCTTTGTTATTCTCTCCCGATCCATTTCGTTCTGTGCCGCATTTCGAGTGCAAGTAAGTGTTTGCGTGACGTTCGAGCGGTCAGAAAACGTCTATCTTTGCGGTGTACACGAGACTTGAGGCGGCCTGGACTCAGGCCCCTGTGACAAATTGTCAGGCTGATGTGAACGCAGTCTCGTATGACTGGAATTGGCCAACGAGGAAGGTCCGATTCAACCTGTCACCTTGTCTGGATCGAGGAGGTAGGATGGGAGGGACCTGTAGAAACAACCAAGGCAATAATAAAGTAATAATATTGTATTCTGCTCTGTACGCGCACAATACCTGTAATAAAGATCCCTACTCTAGAGGTAGTTATCGTTAAGTGTTATCTTTATCTTAAAGAGAAAGACTAATAATATACAATATATACATGAGACCCTATCTATGACGCGTCACGGCCCAGTCTCGTCCAGACTGGCTCTCGTCGTGGTATGGTACGGCGTCTCTGGTTCCTCCCCGGTCGTAGGCGTAGCCCCGGACTGTATGGAACATCTACCGTGTCTAAGGTTACACGGCCCAGTTCATCTAAGCGTTATTAATCGTCTCTGGAATCCTCTCCGTATCACTGCCTCTCCTAGCAGTAGCCCTTCGGCGGCGTCGGCCTGTACGGCACCCCACAGCGTCTTCGGCGGCAGCCCCTTTCGGCTCGGCACTTCTCTGTTATCGGCGGCCCGAATTCGGCGACCCGTCTTCGGCTCGGCAGACTTCACGTCTTCGGCTCGGCCCGAATTCGGCGACCCGTCTTCGGCTCGGCAGACTTCACGTCTTCGGCTCGGCCCGAATTCGGCGACCCGACTTCGGCCCTCACGGCGTTGACCCAAGGACGAGTTAATAGGCTCAGATTGTCTGCATATATATGTGGTAATAATGCCCTGGTCTCGGGGGTGTATTATTACCTTACAGTGTAATGTCAATTAATATCAATGATTTGTAATAGAATTCAAAGACTTGCGGCAAAGCATAGTTCGAGCCCTGCGGCAGTGTAAATATGTACAGTGGATGTAAGCTTGTGTAATCCGTCACCTCTAGCCGAGGCCTGTAGGTAACTAGTGTAGGTGAGTGTGATTAGATCTATTCCGTACCTAAGGCCGACGATCCTGTATGTGAGCAAATATATGTAATCATGTAAAATGGTATTTGTGTGGTGGGCTGCAGTGTGGGATATTTGGTGCTCTGTATTCCCCGTTGATGGACATCTCGTCTTCAGATACTGTGCGTGTTAGTATCTTATCCCCGTCTGGCGGTTCGTCTCGTCATCAGATACTGTGCGTGTTAGTATCTATTATCCCCAAGCTATGGCTTAGCTCTCGGCTTTCCAACCCTTCGGCGGATGGTTCGGCGCTGTTTCGGCAGTCAATTCGGCACTTTCGGCACTTTCGGCACATTCGGCGCATTTGCGGCGATCCTGTCGCTGTGCTCTCCCGCACGATGTTCACCCGCCGATCGTCTGGGACAGAATGCCGAACGTCCATTCTCTACGTCTTATATAGGCTCTGGCTCCCAGAATCCTTTGCGCGTCCAAACATGGCAGCCCCCATAAAGCGAAAGTATAAACTCCGGCGGTGTTGGATTTCGTGTCAAATCAACAGAGTTCGACTTCTCTCGATCGGTTTCGATGCAGGATGCGTGTCAGGGACATTTACACGTCCCTCGCTGAAAGTTTCAGCGCACAGTTAATACAGGTAAGTCGAATATCCACCATTATCGGTCCATTCACATTGCTATTTAGAATGTCAGCGTAGAACGAAAATGACATTCTCCAGGTCACGGGCATTTTCGTCACACTACCCACGCCTTCGAAAACACGACGCCCTCGTCGTGGAGCTCGGCACAGCTACCAATCACAGGTGAGTAGAATGAACACGCAGTCCTTTCTCCGAAAGTGTAGATAGTCCACAGTATAATAACAAAGGCTTCAATACGGTAGAATTACATCAGACGTTCCTCCCAGCGGTCTGCTGGGTCGTCACTGAAGGAGGAGACATCAGGTCCCTGCTTCACGGCACTGACCAAACACTGCCGAATTACATTAATCCCGATAACGCGCGGGACGTCTAATCTCTCGACCTCGGGTCGTCCGCCACGGTTCTGTCTCGGCCTCGGCCGGGGGTAAAGCTTCCATCTCGAGATCCAATGGTGATGCAGACTGCAAATCAACCTCGAAATCGGCAAATCTCCGTGGTCGCCGTATCTCACGCCCGCTCCGGGTCAATCGAGGTCGCCGGTCAACAGTCGGCGTTCTGACGACACTCGATGGTTCCATGGGGTAAGGAAAGATAGCCCCATGTCCGACGCTATCATCTGATTCTACATCTCCATCGTCGCCAGACGTTTCTTCTGACTCACTGGTGGACATCTCACGAGCATAGAAAGGCTTCAGCTTGTCATGGTGAACAACCCGGAGACCTCCGTCCTCATCTGCAATGCGGTAGGTCACGTCCGTGAGAGCTTCCTTTATCACGTATGGTCCTGCCCAGCGGTCTCGTAGTTTTCGATTCTCTCCGCGTCTGAGAGCAGAAATGTACAGGTAAACCTGATCTCCAGGTTTGTACTTTTGCGGAAAGGCCTTGCTATCATATACCCTCTTTTGGCGCCGCAGGCTCTTCCCAGTCACTTCTCGGGCGTTACGATGAATCTCGTCCATCTCGTCCCGTAGTTCTCCTACCCACTCCGTAGGTTCCACTTGCTGACGTGGAGGAGCTCCCAGTACCAAGTGAGACGGCAGGGAGACTTCCCTCCCGAACACCATCATATTCGGCGAGAATCCTGTCGTCTCATGGGCTGTAGCACGATAGGACTTCACTACAAGCGGTATATGGAAGTCCCAGTCGCTTGGATGACGGTCAACACTGGCATGTAGCATTTGGGCTAATGTTCTGTTGAACCGCTCAATCATGCCATTCGATTGGGGGTGGTATGGCGTCGTCCTTGTCTTCCTCATCCCCAAAATTCGGCACATCCCTTTGAAAACTCGGCTCTCAAACTCGCGGCCTTGGTCTGAGTGGATCGCCATCGGAACACCGAACTTGGTCACATAGTGTTCCACCACAGCCTGTGCAACAGTCTCGGCTTCTTGGTTGGGCATGGCAACGGCTTCGACCCAACGGGTAAAATAGTCTCCGATGACCACAATATACTGGTTTCCACTGCCCGTCTCTGGCATTGGCCCAAGGATGTCAACTGCGATCCTCTCTCCCGGACAACCCGTCATCTGTCCACTGTGTGGTCCTCGCGGTTTGCGTCCAGCCTGCTTTCTTCTGTTACATACATCGCAGCTTCGGTACCATTGGCGTATGTCCGTCTGCAGGCCAGGCCAGGTATAGGCCTGCCTCACCTTCGCTAAAGTCTTCTTTACTCCGAGATGTCCACCGGAGGGACCGTCGTGGCACTGTCTTAACACTTTACGGCGCAAGGAACGAGGTACAACCAGCAGTCGTCGCTTGACATTTCCACGATCATCCACCCAACGCCTAACCAGCAGCGAATCGCAAATCTCCAACATATCGAAGGCACCCCACAGGCTCTTCGTGACGAGTCCGTACGGACTGACATCTTCTCGGTTTGGTCGGCTACCTTGCCGCACCCAGTCGAGAACAGGTTGTAGGTCGGGATCTTCGGCCTGGGCTCGGCCGAACCCTTCGGTTGGCGACACCATCTCGATCACACGGGCGGCTGCCTGAACGTCATCGCTGCTTGATCGACCACATTGTTTGCATGGGATACGACTCAGTGCGTCGGCGTTACCATGTTTTCGACCCGGACGATGCTCGATGTTGAAATCGTAGACGCCGAGGGCCTGAATCCAACGGGCCAGCTGTCCCTCCGGTTCCTTGAACCGCATGAGCCATCTCAGCGAGCCATGATCGGTGCGAAGCAGGAACTTCCGCCCAAACAAGTAGTGTCGAAAGCATTTGACGAAATGCACAACAGCAAGTAGTTCTCTTCTCGTCACACAGTAGGCTCGTTCGGCCTTCGACAACACACGACTGGCGTATGCGACGACCTTCTCTTCTCCATCTATCACCTGTGACAAAACGGCCCCGATGCCATAGTTACTCGCGTCCGTGTCCAAAATGAAAGGGAGCTTAAAGTCTGGCATAGCAGGCACAGGAGCGGTTGTCAGCTTGTCTTTCAGGGTGCCGAAGGCTTGCTGCGCTGTGTTGTCCCATATGAAGACTGTCCTCTTTTCAGTTAACGTATGCAGCGGCGCTGTAATGGTGGCAAAGTCCCGGATGAAACGTCGATAGTAGCTGCAGAGACCCAGGAAGCTCCGAACCTCGGTCTGCGACACGGGTGGAGGCCAGTCTCGTACAGCACGGATCTTCTGTGGGTCAGTTCCGATCCCATTCTGTGATACTACGTGGCCTAGATAAAGGACTTGTCGTGCCCCTATGACGCACTTGGACGACTTGAGCTTAAGACCATGTTGTTTTAACCTCTCGAAGACCCCATCAAGACGCTGAATCATCTCGTCAAACGTTCGTCCAAAAACGATGATATCGTCAAGGTAGACGAGACACGTATCATAATGGAGTCCTGCTAGGATGGCTTCCATTAGCCGCTCAAAGGTCCCGGGCGCATTGCACAGCCCGAACGGCATAACTCGAAACTGTTACAGACCTTTCCTGGTTGCAAAGGCTGTCTTGCATCTATCTTCGGGGGACGCTTCGACTTGCCAGTACCCTGACATTAAGTCAAGGGTACTCCACCAACTGGCACCTGCTAAAGAATCCAGAGAGTCGTCGATCCTCGGCAACGGGTAAGCATCCTTCTCTGTGATCTTGTTCAAAGCACGGTAATCAACGCAGAAGCGCATTTTTCCGTCCTTCTTTTTCACCAGAACTACCGGCGCTGACCACGGTCCACTGGATGGCTCGACCACTCCACGCTGTAACATGTCTTCAACTTGCTCATCGATCATTTCACGGGCGTGAATCGGCGGTCGCCTCGGCGGAATGCGGATGGGTGGTGCACTTCCAGTCTTTATGTGATGTTGTACCTTCGTCGTTCGACCTAGATCACTATCGTCCTTAGCGAACAGGTCAGTATATCGGGTGACCAAATCTTCTACAGCCAGGGCTTGGTCTGTCACTAGGCCTTCGCTGGATCGTCGAACCAGATCTGTAAGGTGGTCTGGACATGCGCTGGTCGGCACGGCGGGCCTCTGTCTACTAGGTTTCGCACGGCTCGGCGTCGACGCTTCGGCCGCACTCGAAACTTGATCGTCCACTACTTCTACTTCACCCACACGGCCACAGAGAGTCCCGGCGTGGGCTACAGTCGGATCTGAGGACAAGTTGAGAAACCTCAGAGTGACTTCGCAGTCGCGGTCAACCTCGGTGAGGACCCTGGCCACCATGGCTCCTGTCTTCTGGGTAAACTCCGGTTCGTTTTCAATCATCCCTACCTCGCCTGGTAGGCCCCCACGGACTTTTCCTGTTACAACGGCTTCGGCTCCAGCAGGAATAGTCACAGTCTCGGTCACGGCTACACGGTAACAGCCTGCGCTCCCCACGACCTCGCATTGGATGTAGCGGCCACCGTACTTGACCCTGTGGCGCTCCGTGTCGATCTTGGTACAGTGGGTGCTGAGGAAGTCGTACCCCAGGAGAGCGTCCACTGTTAGATCTCCGACTATCATCTTCTGTGTTCGTGTGGTACCGTCTATAGTGATTTTAAAATCAGCTTCACCTTTCAGGGGCATCAGCGTACCGTCAGCCATTCGAATACTAGCATAAGACGGGCTTCTCAGGGCTGGTTTGAGCCGCGGACTCAGCTGCTGGTATACTTTCTCGCTCAGGAGGGAAATCGACGCCCCCGTGTCAACACAACACCACATCTTCACTGGCCCGATCTTGGCAGGCAAATAGAGTCCAGCTTCCCCGGAAGTATTAACTTTGGGAGGATTCCTGGGCGATCTCGGCGGTTTAGAGTCATCTGTTCTGGACAAATCTGGACAGTCCGCCCGGTAAGGACCCTTTCTGCCGCACGACCAGCAAGCATTACTTCGTTCCCGATCTCCATACGTCCGTTGTTGACCTCTCGTGTATCTTTGTGGTTGTCGCCGTGGTTGAGGCTGAGACTTTCGCATTATTTCTTCCATCAATTCTTTGATCTGTTTTCTCAGCCGAGCTTCAGATTCTTCGTCATCCTCAGAGGTTGCAGCTAATCCCTCATCTTTACTAGGAACCGTGGACTTCGCTGTTGCCCAAGTCTTACGGCGTTGCGAGGACTTGAATGCTTCTACTTCTACAGCAGAGTGTACAGCTGCATCTAAGGTCTTCGGCCGCGTCTGCCATACAAAAAATCTAAGCTCGTCCCCAATAGCCTCCAAAAACTGATCCTTTGCCAAAGTATCCTGTACGTCCTCTCCGGCATCGGGATATGCCTGTTGTGCAAGCCGAAATAATGCCTGAGCTAGGCCCGGAAGATATTCTGACTTCTCTCGGTATCTGGATTTTAACTGCGTTTTATACAAATCCAATTGATTCGGCGGAGCAAAACGCTTCTCCAAGGCATCCCTCAATCGTCCATAGTCAGCGCTCCCTGGTTCTGATTTCAAGCTGGCTAAAAGCTGCTGGGCAGATCCTCAGAGGGCGACGGCCAGATATTGACCCCGTTGTGAGTATGTCCATCCGTTGATAGCAGCACAGTGATCGAAATGGGAGAGATAATCCCGTAATGGCGTTGTCCCATCATAGGTAGCTGCCTTTGCCGCAGTCAACATCGGTCGCCTCACCTCAATCGCAGGGGTCGAGGTTTGTAATGGCTGCCTCCAGCTCATAGGCTCATCTCGTCCTCTCCTCGGCGGCGTCGGCGGCGTCTGGTCGCAATCCTGCTGCGACCCGGACATACATTCGGTTCGGCGGTAATCATCAACCATTTCGGCAGTTCCACCATTCGCATTCAGCTCTGCGGTGTCGTTTTCAGTGTCCGGTCGTCTGATTGCCTCTCTTTCCCGCATCTGGCTGTCGGTGATTTTGGACATCTGGCTCGTTAGCATCGATACATTCAACTGGAACGTTCTGGCCATACCCCCGATGGTTTGTCGTAGCTCGGCAATCTCTTCCATCATCTGTACGGTCGAATCGTCGTCACAGGGTTCGTATCGGCCCCCGAGACCGTGGTTATCAGAACCAGAGTCTTTAGGGGCTCGATAACTTCCGTTCTCGTCGGGCAACGTCTGCCACGCAGGTATCGGCGACAGGTCAGCTGGGGGAGCCGACAGCACTGCGTCTAGTTCTACTGTGGACAGGTCTAGCAAATCCACACTCTTCGGTGCCTCAAACGCTGATCGTCCGGTCCCCACTCCTCGTCGTGACTCTTCTCGGTCCCTCGGAGTTGGCGTTGTGGACAGCTGCCGCTGGCTTCTCGTCCTCCCTGACTGCCAATCGCTGTCCGCTGGTCGTAGTTCGGCGCCGACATCTCCAATAGTCGTCATGCTTGGTTTTGTTATTTCTTCCCAGCGTGGTCCCTTCTCCCTCGGTTTCCCGGTGTTGGCCATCCCACCGCTGCCACCAGTTGTGACGTTCGAGCGGTCAGAAAACGTCTATCTTTGCGGTGTACACGAGACTTGAGGCGGCCTGGTCTCAGGCCCCTGTGACAAATTGTCAGGCTGATGTGAACGCAGTCTCGTATGACTGGAATTGGCCAACGAGGAAGGTCCGATTCAACCTGTCACCTTGTCTGGATCGAGGAGGTAGGATGGGAGGGACCTGTAGAAACAACCAAGGCAATAATAAAGTAATAATATTGTATTCTGCTATGTACACAGCTCTGTACGCGCACAATACCTGTAATAAAGATCCCTACTCTAGAGGTAGTTATCGTTAAGTGTTATCTTTATCTTAAAGAGAAAGACTAATAATATACAATATATACATGAGACCCTATCTATGACGCGTCACGGCCCAGTCTCGTCCAGACTGGCTCTCGTCGTGGTATGGTACGGCGTCTCTGGTTCCTTCCCGGTCGTAGGCGTAGCCCCGGACTGTATGGAACATCTACCGTGTCTAAGGTTACACGGCCCAGTTCATCTAAGCGTTATTAATCGTCTCTGGAATCCTCTCCGTATCACTGCCTCTCCTAGCAGTAGCCCTTCGGCGGCGTCGGCCTGTACGGCACCCCACAGCGTCTTCGGTGGCAGCCCCTTTCGGCTCGGCACTTCTCTGTTATCGGCGGCCCGAATTCGGCGACCCGTCTTCGGCTCGGCAGACTTCACGTCTTCGGCTCGGCCCGAATTCGGCGGCCCGTCTTCGGCTCGGCAGACTTCACGTCTTCGGCTCGGCCCGAATTCGGCGACCCGACTTCGGCCCTCACGGCGTTGACCCAAGGACGAGTTAATAGGCTCAGATTGTCTGCATATATATGTGGTAATAATGCCCTGGTCTCGGGGGTGTATTATTACCTTACAGTGTAATGTCAATTAATATCAATGATTTGTAATAGAATTCAAAGACTTGCGGCAAAGCATAATTCGAGCCCTGCGGCAGTGTAAATATGTACAGTGGATGTAAGCTTGTGTAATCCGTCACCTCTAGCTGAGGCCTGTAGGTAACTAGTGTAGGTGAGTGTGATTAGATCTATTCCGTCCCTAAGGCCGACGATCCTGTATGTGAGCAAATATATGTAATCATGTAAAATGGTATTTGTGTGGTGGGCTGCAGTGTGGGATATTTGGTGCTCTGTATTCCCCGTTGATGGACATCTCGTCTTCAGATACTGTGCGTGTTAGTATCTTATCCCCGTCTGGCGGTTCGTCTCGTCATCAGATACTGTGCGTGTTAGTATCTATTATCCCCAAGCTATGGCTTAGCTCTCGGCTTTCCAACCCTTCGGCGGATGGTTCGGCGCTGTTTCGGCAGTCAATTCGGCACTTTCGGCACTTTCGGCACATTCGGCGCATTTGCGGCGATCCTGTCGCTGTGCTCTCCCGCACGATGTTCACCCGCCGATCGTCTGGGACAGAATGCCGAACGTCCATTCTCTACGTCTTATATAGGCTCTGGCTCCCAGAATCCTTTGCGCGTCCAAACATGGCAGCCCCCATAAAGCGAAAGTATAAACTCCGGCGGTGTTGGATTTCGTGTCAGATCAACAGAGTTCGACTTCTCTCGACCGGTTTCGATGCAAGATGCGTGTCAGGGACATTTACACGTCCCTCGCTGAAAGTTTCAGTGCACAGTTAATACAGGTAAGTCGAATATCCACCATTATCGGTCCATTCACATTGCTATTTAGAATGTCAGCGTAGAACGAAAATGACATTCTCCAGGTCACGGGCATTTTCGTCACATTTGTAACTAATAATATTGATGGCAGTCTGAACTGATAGGACCATATGTTACGATAGTGGGAATTAGGGGCGAGTGAATGTAATTTTCTGGTCTGTTTCCGACAGTGTTTATCTACCTGAATTACACACGGGAGATCCCGCGTCAGGACTCTGATATACAGATCAGAGTCCTGCTACTGGACTAGATTGGAAAGTCACCAGTATTATGTGGGAGTCAAACGAAATGGCCATTCTGTATATAGTCCCACAGGCATAATTTGACGGGGCTGAAATTCACATTATGAATAGTCGTACATTTGTTTCGACATCAAAACATGACATGGCTGACTCGATGACTGACTCGATGACGGGTCTCGATTCATATTGTTCTCTGTCGCAATTCGATTGGAAGTACATGTAAGTGTTTGTGACTAGTCATATTGGTGGATTTTCAAGCCGGAGAGACCATAGGTTGCGATACGGTACTGGGGAATGGGGTGAGTGAATGTAATTTTTTGGTATTTTTTCGACGTTCTTTTAATTATGTGCTTCTTTTAATCGGGAAAAATCATGCGGCATGACTGATAATAAAATCAGTCATGTTACTTGATCAAACTGGAACCTGGCTTATCTCGATATACTGACATATTATTTCTGATTGGAGTCATTGTTAGTAGCTCTTAGTAGCAACAGACACAGACACTCACCTGCCCTTCAAATCAGACTACACTTATCTACGACAAATCGCATTACCCCATATCTTCTTGTTGCTGTTTATCTGTAAATCCACTCCGAACTCGATGGGTATTTCTCACTGGTGCTGCAACACAAGATCACATGGTGCTATATTCCCAAAATGCTGTTTGTTCTCTTATATTTGAGATACTAGACGGGGGGCAGTGTTCGATCAATCAATATGAATTGTGAGACTCATTGGAGCAGAATAAGGCAGAGAAATACACATATACTGTGATAAGGTAGGTAGAAAGAATATGTACAATATAAACAAGAGAAACATGGTTATGTTATTTACAAACCTTATGCAGGGGGCACAGCTCATGCAACTAATTTAAATAGTTCTTAGGCAGGGTAGGTCTTACCCAGGTAGTCACAGAATGCACCCACTATCTGCGAATTGTGCAGCCTTGAGAGGACCTCACTGTGCCCACTTAGCACCTGTAGGTTAATCTCCTCCACAATAGATCCTGTCTCCCCGTTGGAAAAACGTAAAGTCTGATTGACTTTGTCCATCGGAGAATCGCGTTCTTCCTCAAATCTCGAGCACTGGAAGACATAATGATGGACTGTCACAGGCACATTACAGACTCTGCAGTCTGCTGACGTTATGTCGGTGTTCAGCTTCACCTGATGATGTTTCAGTTTGGTATGTCCACTTAGGATATGGTTCAGACAGCTTTGTTCTCTCCCTCTGTGTTTATGGAAAAACTTTCTGGTGTTTGATCACAGCCTGGACACAGCTTACCTTTGTGGAGTTTTCCAACCGTCATTGCCATTTAACTACCGCCTTCTTCCTCATGTGTCGAAACACTGAAAATTCATCATTCGCGAATTCTGACTGCATAGACTGAGCCTCTACTGCTGCACTTTTAGCATACTCATCAGCAATCTCGTTGCCACTTATTCCACGGGGGCCTGGGCACTAGTGGCATCGGACCTTTGCTCTGGGACACTCCGAATTCCATCAACTTGCAGAGCAATGCAGAGAAGAGAGATGGATGTCTTTCCCTTTGGGCCCTATCAAGGTATAAATGCAGTTCTTTCCCTATGGGGTCAGGGCAGCCACCTGTGAGAATTCTCGTCATTTCTTCTGCTTGTCTCGGCCTGAGAAGGATGTCGACCGGTGTGCAATTAGTCAGGACTTCCAGTGTTTCTGTGGATGTGGAATTCAGACATCCAGTCGATTTTAGAAGAGCTAGTCTGTGCACCTTCTCAAAGTCCCAACATGCTTCATTACCTGAAGCTGCCACTACAGCAATGCCGTACTCTAGACCGGGCAGTGCCGGCATCGGAGGCAGGTTCAGCATGATGCCCAGTGGAGAACACCCCTTTCTCCACACGTCAATGAGACTCCTAAACCCAGGCTTCGGCCTGGTAGTGTGGGAAGGGGATTACGGTTGCGCATGGGCAGCCGGAAGCTGTACCGAGAACCAGGGGGACTAAAGACATGGGAATTTCACCCACTGAGGGTGTGCGCATACGCCAGGTTTACGGATCGTAGTTTGTGAGCTCCGGGT
Source organism: Hanleya hanleyi (assembly GCA_036873755.1). Classification (NCBI taxonomy): domain Eukaryota; kingdom Metazoa; phylum Mollusca; class Polyplacophora; order Lepidopleurida; family Hanleyidae; genus Hanleya; species Hanleya hanleyi. Next base: position 33,504 of record JAVTVY010016016.1, on the reverse strand, counting down.
AATTGGACTCTACCAGAGACGAAGTAAGGCCGTTGTTTTTGGATCAGGTGTGGCTATGAAAAAGCTAGGCTAATCTGGCTCGCAGAACCCGTGTTTTAATTATCCATGCTGGCCTATCTCGAAGTAAACCATTTCAGCAGGTATTGTGGCTTGGGCGTAACAATAAACTATTTCAAAACTATATACATATATACATATGCCACCCAGACCACCAACAGCCCCATACCCCAAGAAAAATCTCAAGAACATTGATCCGAATAGCAAAACTTTTTGCTCCACTTTTGTTGAATCTTCTTCGACGCAAGGACTTCAATAGTGGGTAAAGAACAGTACAAAAATCAAACTGTCGAAAAAGATTAATAATAACAACACATTCGAGGTGGTTCATGATCAGGCCGGTAACAGTGAAAACATTTGGCCATGCAAAAGTCACCGCTACACTCGCGGATTTAAATATGGTGACCATGGCAAAACTAAGCAAAGTGAACACGATATCCAAGACACAAATGGCAGGATCGCTAAATTTGAAATTATTGCTGAAAGTTCCGAAAAAAATAGTGGCGCTCGAAGGGGAGATTTTCGATTGGTTTGAGATCGGAGAATATCACGCTAAAAGCTAGAATGGAAGCTATGGAAGAAAATTTTGAACATGTATTTGGTAGAGCAATACACCAGAAGAGCCAACATCCGGTGTGTTGGTGGGGGGCGTATTTGGCAACAAGAGCGAGGAGACTTGGGTAGACTGTGCTAAAAAACCCAAAGACCTGTTAAATGACAAATTATCAATTGGTCTTGTTGCTAAGATATCGACATGCCGCACGGAGTAGGAAAAATCGCAAACAAAACCAAAACAAAACAAAAACAGCCACTTATTCCACGGTGGCCTGGGCACCAGTGGCATCGGACCTTTGCTCTGGGGACACTCCGAATTCCATCAACCTGCAGAGCAATGCAGAGAAGAGAGATGGATGTCTTACCCTTTGGGCCCTATCAAGGCATATATGCAGTTCTTTCCCTATGGAGTCAGGGCCGCCACCTGTGAGAATTCTCGTCATTTCTTCTGCTTGTCTCGGCCTGAGGTGGATGTCGACCGGTGTGCAATTAGTCAGGACTTCCAGTGTTTCTGTGGATGTGGAATTCAAACATCCAGTCGATTTTAGAAGAGCTAGTCTGTGCACCTTCTCGAAGTCCAAACATTCTTCATTACCTGAAGCTGCCACTACAGCAATGCCATACTCTAGACCAGGCAAGACCATTGTTTTGTACAGATTAACGAAGTTGGGGGTTGAGCATCTAGATTTAGCTCGAGCAAAGTCAGATAAGGATCCAAGGGCACCAAAAGCTGCTGACTGCTTGGCACTGGAATGCTCAGTGAATTTGAGTTCGGTAGAGCTAACAATAGTCCGTAGGTATTATTCGCGGACATGACCATGTTCCGATGACTACACCAAGTTTTGCCTACTGTGTCTATCTCCCTGTTTACTTCATCTACCAAGATATCTAAGTTAGTGCCACTTCCGAGGATGCTGTTGTCATCTGCATACTCTGTGTGGTCAGATGAGAGACTAAGTCCTTTTTTAGCATCTGAAGTTTAAACATAACATAGAGTGAGGGAGAGCACATACCCCTGTGGGATACCCAGTTTGGACGGAATCCATCCAGTGGACGCCTGCCCAGGATAGCATATTCTCCCCTATTCCAAGCCTCGAATATTTTTTGGACCAGGCGAATAAGTGCATGAGTGGATTGTGTGCTTGATCTAAACTTTCTGTATGACCCATTAGCGTTGAGAAGAGAGCCATCGCACTCTAAATAAGGCGTCTCTGGACCACCCTCTCCATTATCTTACCCAAATCACTCTCCAGGGTGGTAGATCTATATGGGTTAACAGAATGGTAATTGTGTTCACCAGGCTTCAGGAGCAGGACCTTGGGGTCCTGTTAAAGACAATGGGTAACTTTCCCGAGCTCCAATATAGCTGCAATATGTTGGTCAGGGTTAGTGCTAACTCTATCCCGTCGGTCTTTATCATAATTGAGAAATCTTCTCCTCGGGACTAGGTGAGGGGTGCAAGGTGGTAGCTCCTATCGCTAGCTGAACTTCTTCAAGAGTAGGCCAGAGTTCTCAGATGACAGCTGAGCAAGATCCTTAGATTCCTCTTGGACCAGGAAAACACCGAGTTCTTCCATGGTGCCTTACCAGATGGTATTGTTCTCTGAGCAATAAACCCCTGCCATCTCTTGCAGAATGTCTGTATCTTCTGCTGCATATCCAAATGCGTGTTCATCACACCTTCACCAACTTTAAACCGACCTCTGGTGTAAGTTATTTGACATCAATCAAACTGTACCCACTGAGAAAATGCCCGTGGAACTTGGATCGAAACTCCGCACAGGCTAACGCGTGTTAAATATTTGGGACCACAACAGACATCTCAGGGGGTACAGTTTGATTGACGTCAAGGTCAATCTTATTATTGATACTCCGCGATCACTTCAATGTTAATTACCCTATACATATCAATACATTGTCAATGGTGCAGCACGGGAGTGGAATTCCCATGCCACTTTCGGGATTCGAACCTACAGTGCCGGCACCGGAGGCAGGTTCAGCATGATGCCCAGTGGAGAACACCCCTTTTCTCCACACGTCCTATCCTGAGAACGGGAGGGACCAGGGACATGGGGATTTACCCCAATGAGACTCCTGAACCCAGGCTTCGGCTTGGTAGTGTGGGATGGGGACTAGGGTTGCGCATGGGCAACCAGAAGCTGTACCGAGAACCACGGGTACTAGAGATATGGAAATTTCACCCACTGAGGGTGTGCGCATACCCCAGGTTTACAGATCGTAGTTTGTGAGCTCCGGGTAATTCGACTCTACCAGTAGTAAGTAAGTAAGACCGTTGTTTCTGGATCAGGTGTGGCTATGAAAAAGCTAGGCTAATCTGGCTCGCAGAACCCGTGCTTTAATTATTCTTCTGGCCTATCTTGAAGTAACCATTTCAGCAGGTATTGGGGCTTGGGCGTAACAAGGGACTATTTCAAAACCATATACATATGCCACCCAGACCACCAACAGCCCCATACCGCAAGAAGAATCTCAAGAACACTGATCCGAATAGCAAAACTGTTTCCTCCACTTTCGTTGAACGTTCTTCGACGCAATGACTTCAATAGTGGGTAAAGAAAAGTACAAAAAACAAACTGTCAAAAAAGATTAAAAATAACAACAACACTTTCGAGGTTCATGTTCAAGCCGGTAAAAGTGACAACGTTTTTAACGTATGACTGGCCATGCAAAAGTCACCGCTACACTCGCGGAGTTAAAAGCTAATATGGTGATCATGGCAAAACTAAGCAAACTGAACACGATATCCAAGACACAAATGGCACTATCGCTAAATTTGAAATTATTGTTAAAAGTTCCGAAAAAAAAAATAGAGGCGCTCGAAGGGGAAATTTTCGATTGATTTGAGATCGGAGAATATCACGCTAAAAGCTAGAATGAAAGCTATGGAAGAAAATTCTGAACATGCATTTGGTAGAGCAATATACCAGAAGAGCCAACATCCGGTGAGTTGGTGGGGGGAGGGGGCGAAGAAGGCAACAGGAGAGAGGAGACTTGGGTAGAGTGTGCTAAAAAATCCAAAGACCTGTTAAATGACAAATTAGAAATTGGTCTTGTTGCTGAGATATCGACATGGCGCACGGAGTAGGAAAAATCGCAAACAAAACCAGACCAGTTGTTTTGATAGTATGCCTGTAAGTGTTTCTGTCTGTCGTCTGCGGTCCCATCCACTATATGATTCCAAAGGTAGGTTCCTCTTCAAGTAGACTTACCTATGACGCAGCCTGAATATCTGCGACCGAACCCTCAGAATGGCTGGCATTTTGAATTTACCCTTGGTCCTCTGTCCCGAGGGATGGGGAGTGTGGAAGTAATGCAATTTAGCGAAAATGACCCCAATACGATGAGCTACAAAGTCGAGTTGTCTCGGCTTTTATTATTATTATTTTTTTAAGTTTATAAGTTACTTGCCGATGGGCGATAGTTCTCTCCGGGCACTCCGGCTTCCCCCACCAACCAAACTGACTGTCACCATATGAGTGAAATAACCTTGAGTGTGACAATAAGCCAAATTTACTCACCCCTCCCCCTCCTTTTATCTCAGGGAGATAGGGTAGAATGTTGGGTAGGCGGAGGGGAGAGGGTATAATGCTGCGCCTCCCAGGCCTGGTAGGTTTAAAGAATATCCTCATAAAATGTTGTCGTCCGACATCAAGGGAATCGGCCATATATATGTGGCCCAGTTCATATGTAGGTTATCCAGGCCATATATGTGGCCCAGTCCATACATGTGGCCCAGCCCTATGTGACCTGATATAATGAGAAGCTAACTGTCCCTAAGTTGTAATACCAGAGGGGCCTGGAACGAGTGGGGTTTGGGAGGGGGTAAGATGTAGAGAAAGGGGAGTGGGTATAACTACGGTAACCTGTCCCAGGATACGTAATAATAGACAAGGGATACATAATATTCCCGATGTTCGCAAACAGAAAGATTTCCAATCCAAAAGATCGCCTTTATAATTCTAGACCATGTCGTTATATGTGTCAGTCGCCAAATCATCAAGATTGTTGCATTCAAACTCAATTAAAGCCCGTTTTCAAAGTGTATCGTGCGAACAATCTGTACCTCTGGGTTTTTTCCCGCGATATTCTCATAATTTTCCTCAACATCGCAGATATACACATATAATTAAATACGATATCCTGTGCCAGAAAAGTAATAAACAGACAAGGGGATAACTCAAGTTTCCCGGTGTTCGCAAAATGAGTGATATTCCCAATAAAAATCGCCTTTATAATTCTAGCCCATTTGATTGCATATATCAGTGGCCAAATCATCAATAATTGGTGCATTCGATCACAATTTGAGCCATTTTTCAAAGTGTATCACGCGAACATGTCCATAACTCTGAATGGCACTGGGTTTCCTCATGAATACCCTCAACATCCCAGATTGGTTTCTTGTGAAAGATCGCTTCAGGGAAGACGTCAGACTTATCGGTTCGGGATATGAAATATGACAATATGTTATGATATTTGTGTGGTTATTTTCTGTATTCAACCCGTACATGTAGTAAAATGTATCAGGCTATTTTGTTTTCAGTCAAGGCCGAATTATTTATATATCGAATACAGCAATGGCAGATGTACCAATAAAACTGGAGCCTATTGATCAAGTATCTACACCAGAGGTGAAGGATGGATTATGGAGCCACCAATTTGAAGATGTTTCGCTTAAGGAGGAATTGGTGACCCAGACTGGAGTATCAATCCAATCCCTAGCAATAAAGGAAGAACCTGCGGTCGTTCGCGACTCAGTTTTCCGATCGCAACATCAGACTGAAGTGGTCGAATCTTTCAAACAAGTAAGGCATAAATATTTGCTTTGAGAGAATAATTATTAATTAATTATTAGTTATTAATTATTGCTATTTATGGCCCGCAAGACAAAGTACATCTGGGAAATAATGTATGAGAAAAGGTCTGATCGTTAACTAATGACTGTTAGATTAAAACAGGGCTGTCGGGAATTGACTCGTATGTCATTAGGATCCTTTAAGCACCTTATTACCCGAGAAACGGCGCCCTACAGAATAATATCAGCGTCTAGACCGTCATTCAATATTCATATGTCGTCCGTTGAAGAACTTTCGCTTCCATAATCTGAATACCTAATTAGTACATCATTAGCGGCAAATCAAATAAAATATAATAACTTTCATAATCATATGTTGCTTTCCTGCACGAGAAAAGCGGTCAACAGATTTCACTAATTTTTGCGAGACATTATGATGTGTTAAATATCAAACTGTATCATTGATCAGTATTTTTACATCCATATGATTTTCGTTATAAAAGTCGTTATCCAGAGAATCATGTATCTTAATCACGTTATCCAGAGAATCGTGTATCTCAGTCACGTTATCCAGATAATCATGTATCTCAATCACGTTATCTAGGGATTCATGTATCTCAGGCACGTTATCCAGAGAATCATGTATCTCAATCACGTTATCTAGAGAATCATGTATCCCAATCACTTTATCTAGAGAATCGTGTATCTCAATCACGTTATCTAGAGAACCATGTAGCTCAATCACGTTATCTAGAGAATCATGTATCCCAATCACTTTATCTAGAGAATCATGTATCTCAGTCACGTTATCCAGAGAATCATGTATCTCAATCACGTTATCTAGAGAATCATGTATCTCAATCACGTTATCTAGAGAACCATGTAGCTCAATCACGTTATCCGAAGAATCATGTATCTTAGTCACGTTATCTAGATAATCATGTATCTCAATCACGCTTTGATTGTGAGTGGTCATATGAACATCATTGTCATCTTGAAGAACCTGTCGTTCATGCGGCCCCTAGTAGCTTCGGGTTGGCCAGTGGGTATAAGGTATAGAAAATGAGCATGTATACATGAACGACTAGGTGTAATAGGTATTAACTTACTGATGACATGTGGAGATGACTCAACTGAACAATGCGGTCACCTGATCCTTCGAGATCTACCTATTTCTTTGGTTTTTTTCTGGTATTGACTTACATTGTGGTCGCATTTATCTTTGCAGGAGACTACGGACAGCCGTGTTAGCACCGAGCAGATACGACTTCAAGATGTTCACACTCAGGCTGAAAACCCTTTCCCTGTGGCCCTATACCAGGTCGACACTACGTGCAGAGATAATACTGGGTTAAGCATCGACTGTGTTAACCCAAATCACAGCTCACAGAAACCTATATGTAGCAGCTCTCAACAAGGTGGTCTGACAAAACATAGAACTCGCACTCTTGAAAAGTCATACTCGTGTTTATCATGTCCTTACAGATGTTCAATCAAAAGTAATCTGAAGATACATGAGAGAACTCACACAAGTGAAAAGCCATACAGATGTCAATTGTGTCCGTTTAGCTGTAAACAGAAAGGCTCACTTAACTTACATCAGAAAACTCACACCGGCGACAAACCATACAAGTGTCCATTCTGTCGCTATAGCTCTTCACAGAAAGGCAATCTGAAGGCACACGAGAGAATTCATACTGGCGAAAAGCCATACAAGTGTTCACTGTGTTCCCATACGTGTTCACAGAAAAACAAATTGAAGGAACACATTAGAACTCACACTGGCGCAAAGCCATACAAGTGTTCATTGTGTCCGTATAGCTGTTCTCACCAAGGTAATCTGACAAGACACAAGAGAACTCACACCGGCGAAAAGCCATATAAATGTTCGTTATGTCCGTACAGCTGTGCATTGAATGATCAACTGACGAGACACAAGAGAACTCACACTGGCGAAAAACCGTACAATTGTTCATTCTGTCCGTATAGCTGTTCACATATAGGCACCCTGAAGACACACGAGAGAACTCATACTGGCGAAAGGCCATACAAGTGTTCATTGTGCCCATATAGGTGTTCAAGAAAAGACAAACTGAAGGTACACATTAGAACTCACACCGACACAAAGCCATACAATTGTTCATTCTGTCCGTATAGCTCGTCACATACAGGCAACCTTCAGACACACGAGAGAACTCATACTGGCGAAAGGCCATACAACTGTTCATTGTGTTCACATAGATGTTTACAGAAAGCCAAACTAAAGGCACACATTAGAACTCACACCGGCACAAAGCCATACAAGTGTTCATTGTGTCCGTATAGCTGTTCTCACCAAGGTAATATGACAAGACACAAGAGAACTCACACCAGGTGAAAACCCCAACAAATGTCCGTACTGCTGTGCATTGAAAGATCATCTGACGAGACGCAAGAGAACTCACATTGGTGAAAGGCCATACAAGTGTTCATTGTGTTCATAAAGGTGTTCACGGGAACACTGACAGAAGATAAATGAGAGAACTCACACTGGTGAAGTCATACAGGTGTTCATTCCATCCCTACACCTGTGCCTAGAAATCTAGTCTGACGAGACACAAGAAAAACCACATGCCCGAAAAACATTATTAGTAAGCACGTCACATGTCCTTCGTCAGTTTAAAAGTGATGGCTGCTTCCATTATCCAAGGGAAGAAGTCGTTTTTCAAGTTAGAATGTACTGATTCCCTGTCTTCATGCACTCTTGCATAGTTTTCCATGATCGCGTATGTGTAGCGATCATGGGAGATAACTGTGGAGATTTCCGACCTGATCATAATGACTACACAAGTATCCGCTTATCTCTTCCAAATCTGTTCCTCTACTTCGACGCTCCAGCGAATTTACATCCGCAATATCCACATCGTTTGGTCTCCTGATCTTACGAATTTAAGCTCTTGTGATCCGGATCGTGACGTACCAGGTAAGGGACGAATTTCGGATCTAACGACTTCGAGATGTGACAAGGCAAATGAAAGAATGGTTCCATCAGTGTCCAAAATTTCTTGTTTTTAACCAAATAAAACGCATTTAATATATGTGTCTGTTTGGCGGCCTGTTACAACCATTCCATTTTCCAGTTATCTCCATTATTGCCGATAACTCCAATCCTTTTCGTTATGCTGAATCACTAGGGAAGTAGACATCGATAGAAAAGTCTTGTTAAGGTTCAACATGGCGCATCATTGCTTATTTAGTGCTCAAAGAACAATGAATATAGATTACATATTAGGTAATGACTACATATAACCTAGATTATACGACTGGCCCAAATACTATTTGTTTACAATTTTACCAACATGTATCCTTAAGCAACTCCATAGGAAGCCTATGATGTGTTAAAAACGCCTTCTTCTCGAATCTTCCCACTGGTAAATACAGCCAGAATGTCAAAGATATACTCGAAAGCACGCCCGTAACCTTATCAGTGAAATAACAATGTTGGTTCATCTCAGGCTTGCAGATTTGTTTCCATATCGGTGTGTAGTCCATATAACTGTGTACATAGCAGCATATTTGATTGAGAAAAGTTATAACATTGAGAAGTCTGGAAAGGTGAGGATTGGCACTCACGGACCAATGTCCAAAGTTTAACGGCTTTTAGCTCGGTTGAAATAAAAAAAATGTTATTAGGCACGGTTGAAATTGTTCCTTCATTTGTAGCATACATTTTTCAAAGGTTTATCATTAAGTTCAGATCTGATCAATCTTAAGCCGGTGCAAGGGGAAGATGGTCATTGTAGGCAAGGTGTCCACTTCGTACAATATAAGTGTGGCTGACATAGAGGAGATCAGGGCAAGTTGCAACAGGGATAAGTGGAACGGGTGCGGATTTTCTTTGCAGAAAGAAAAAGGACTGTCAGTGGCTTACTTCTTATTGAATCTTAGATGAAAACTTATAAGGAATATGAATGCTACCTCTGTATTATCATTTTATTATTAATAACATGCCATGGCTCGTGATTCTCATGCTCGTTTGAATGTCTTATTTTACGCGCGGTTAGTGTGGGAAATTTTGAGGCAAGGGCGAAGCTCGCGCCCTAAAATTTATAAACTTTCCCACACTAACCGTACGTAAAATAACCATTGAGCACGCCTATGAAAACATTATTTCTATTCTATTGCACTACCAAAATTGATTATCAACGGAGATTATAATGAAAGATTGAAACATGTTTTGAACTTTGAGAACCTTTCTCCCCTTTCTCGAAAAAAAAATCGTCCACTGATGCTCCCGTCTCGGTTGGCGTCGTGCCATTGTCAGTGGGCGAGTTTACGTGGTCTCTCAAATGGGGAGTGATACTGTCAGCTGCGTCTGCTGTGTGGAAATTACGTGGATATATGTCTATTTGTGTAGCTTTGTTAATCAATTTCACGATGGAAACAACAGTTAAACTTGAGAAAAAAAATTCATCTTGTAATTTATTTGTTTGTTTATTCGATTGTTACTTGATTTCACATAGCCGTGCTAAAACGTGTAATAAATACACGGTTAGCTTGATGTTATTGACACAATTGTTATAGAACCTGTATTAAACATCATTGACCGGCGGATATCCCGAAATTATATCGACTTTGTTAAAAATATCATAATTTAATGTAGGCTTCAATGTATCTGATTGTACTAATCTTTTTCCTTTTTATACTGTGTTCACAGTGATATATATTGAGCAGCCCCCTCCCCATTGAATCGATTGATGTCGACTAACTACCTTGTCACTCCACTTCGCCCCTTTCAGTTTAGGTCAAGTTATATATTAAGGGAATGGAGTTGTCTTGGCTTCGATGTATGGTAATGGTATTAATGGTAATGAAACATGTTGAAATATTATTTCCTTTGTGTCTATGCTCTCAGTCAAACCCGCTAAGTTATCTCCCTTTTGTGGATTAGATTGACTGACTACTCTACGAATCTGCCACTTTTAGTTCAATTTTAAGTCTATTGAGGGAGTAAACATTATCTACATTATAATGAAATTATCTCCCCTGAAAGGAGCGACCAGTCAGTCATATATTTAAACAGTCTTGCTTCTCCTGAATCTATGCAATCAATCTTAACTATCGGATATAACCCCATCTTAAAGACATGCGATCATTCGCGGTACTGTAACATGTAAGTTTTCCCTCTTGTGCTTTGTGTTCAGGAGTAACCATTCAGTCACATGTCTAAATAGACTTGTTCCTCCTGAATGTTTGCAACCAAATTCATTTAAACTATCTGAAATAACCCCATCTTCTTAAAAACATGCGATCATTTGCCGTACAATATCTGAAAGTCCTTTTTAGTTTTATTTTTTTGATTAAATAACAGAAACATGGATATAAATCTACTTTTTGTAGATTGCTGATGTAAATATAGCTGCAGGTTTGATTATGTTCCAACTACTGGGTCACTTCGTTTCGCCCCTTTCAGTTTAGGCGAAGTACACTAAGGGAATGGAGTAGTCACTATTGGTTTCGATGCACCTAATGGTATTGGAACATGCCGTTCCCCTTTCTCTTCTCTGTGCTCTGTCTACAGTCAAATATTTTTTCCTTTTAATACTGTGTTCAGAGTGATATATATTGAGCAGCCCCCTCTCCTTGAATCGATTGATATCGACTAATTACTTTGTCACTTCACTTCGCTCCTTTCAGTTTAGGTCAAGTTTATTAAGGGAATGGAGTTGTCTTGGCTTCGATGTATGGTAATGGTATTAATGGTATTGGAACTTGTTGAAATTTTATCTTCTTTGTGCGTGTGTTCTCAGTCAAATACACTAAGTTCTCTCCCTTGTGTACATTGAATTGACTGACTACTCTACCAATCTGGCACTTTTAGTTCAATTTTAACTCTATGGGGGGAGTAAGCATTATTTACATTATAATGATTACTCAACCAATCAGCCACTCTCAATTTAACTCTATTGAGGGAGTCAACAGTTATCCTCATGTATAATGGAGCTATCTCCCTTGAATTTATCCAATTAATCTAACTATTATGATAATGTGTAATTTTTCAGGAGTGACCAGTCATTCACACGTCTAAATGGAAGAATCTCCCTTGATTTAGATTAATTGTTGTTATATTTCTCCAAATTAATCTTTGAGCACAGCCAACAAGTTTTTTCACCTTAGATTTCATAAATTTAATTTCATCACACCCAACTTTAAGACCTGGGACTGTTTCCCATTATATGGTGTTTGTATGGAATTCGTATAGGTTTTTAACTTTCCATTCTCGTATGTTGGTATGTTATCAAATACAAGCGAAAATTTTAACCTCCCATAAAAATTTTTTACTCACACTGTATCAGTTACTTTACTTGGTGGTGAAACTCGTTAATATGTGATATTTGTTTGTCATCAGAATAATAGTTTATGTTCTTTCCTGTCACTTTCTCGTATGTTAATACACGTTATGAATCCACATTCACCATGACCAAAAAAAAAATATATTGATTACTTCAATTATGTACAATTCCACAGTGAATCTTTACAATAAGTTTGTTTGTGTACTCTTGACACACTCCACCAATATTTCATTGAAAAAAAATATTTCAGTGATCCGTATGTGGGCTGTCAATCATAGTGAAAAAAAAAAAGAGATGATCAAGTTGACGTTTTATGAAAAAATAAAAAATAATACAATACAGACACACAAACGTTGTTGGCTAGCAAAAAAGAAAATTTGATATGAAATAAACAAAACGCAATTGTGACAAGGGAGATTCTTTCGGTGCATTTGTTTTACGGTAAAACTGTACAAAGTTCATGAAGTGAAAAATCTGGCGGAAATTACTTCAAATGAGTTTATCCATAAAAATACACCTGTTATCTGGCTCCATTTATGGTACAACCCCGTTTCCGCAGTTCTATAACAAATTAAAAAAAACATATGGACCTGAAAAAATTTTCATAAATATGGTACGATTGGAATTTGAAACCCACTCCAAAACTGAAACTGAAAACTATAAACATGATAATCACCGCAATGATAAAGTTATTTAAAATAATGGTAACCATAACTACATCATGTTTGGATGATTCGGGCTTCTACACGAACGATGGTACTAGGCGCAGGAAAAACCTAATGACACAAGCTGGACTTGATTTTTTTTTAACTTCACCAGACATATGGATATAACAGTCGACAGGATAAAAATATCACTACGGAAACGTATTCCTTTCGGTTATTTTGTGAATTCATTAACAGATTAAAAAATTTTATTGGAAATTGTGCATGTTCATTGGACGTGCGACAAATATTGCATAAGATTAAGGAAAACATAAATTGGAAGATTGGATATATGCACCAAAACCATACGATAGAATTTTCAACTGACTTGGATGTTCAAAATAGAATTTGATATCAACGATGAACTTTTCCTGGAAACCCTTCTTATGAAATTAAGAGGGGAAACGATAAAATATGCTTCAATGAAAAAGAAAGAACGTGATAAAGAAGAAGATAATTTGGAAAAAGAAATTAGCCGCTTGGAGAAGGAAGTGGAACAAAATTTCCTGCACATTGATACAGAAACAATAAACCTATTAGGTGAAAAGAAACAGAATTTAGAGAATATTAGGAAAGAGAAAATCCAAGGTATTATCACGAGAACTAAGGTTAAATGGGCAGATAAGGGGGAGAAACCAACGAAATATTTTTTAGGCCTGGAAAAACGAAACTATACAAACAAACTATTGACTAAATTAGTATTAGACTCTGGAGAAGAAATCTATGCCAGTAAGCGGATTACAAACGAACAGAAAAAGTATTATGAAAATTTATACAGTAAACAAACAGAAACTGCGAACCAGGAAGAAATAAAAGAAACATTAAACGCACTGAAATTTGATATATTAACAGATGTAGAATCGAACAAACTGGAGGGGGCAATAACGTATTCAGAGTTATCGATGGCACTAAAGAATGCACAGAACGACAAAAGTCCAGGAATTGATGGATTCCCGGTAGAATTTTTTAAGTTTTTTTGGAAGGAGATTGGCTATTTTGTCCTTAGATCTATCAACGCCGGGTATGAAAAAGGTGAACTGTCTATCAGCCAGAGGCAAGGTATTATAACTTGCCTACCCAAACCGGATAAAAATCGCAATTTCTTAACAAACTGGAGACCCATAACTCTACTAAATGTTATTTATAAATTAGCATCGGCTTGTATATCAAATAGAATTAAATCAGTTTTAGATAAGTTAATTAGTGAAGACCAGAAGGGATTTGTCCAGGGTCGTTACATTGGAGAAAACATTAGATTAATTTATGACCTTATGTTATTAAGTAAGGAGAAAGAGACTCCGGGACTCCTCCTCCTCATTGATTTTGAGAAAGCTTTTGACTCAGTTTCTTGGATTTTCTTGGAAGAAGTTTTAAAGGCATTTAATTTTGGAACTTCAATCAGGAGATGGGTAAATACTTTCCAAAACAACATCCGAACATGCGTAATACAAAACGGTCATTTATCAAGCTTTTTCAAAACGGACGAGGATGTCGCCAAGGAGATCCAATATCGCCATACCTTTTTATCCTATGCGCCGAAATATTAGGAATAATGATCAGGCAAAACCAAAACATAAAAGGTATTGCAATTGGTGGTCTCGAGTATAAGATCAGCCAATATGCCGATGATACTCAGCTAATCCTTGACGGCTCGGAAAAATCTTTAAGGCAAGCACTTCAAGAAATAGATTTATTTTTTAAGTTATCGGGCTTGAAGTTAAATATAAAAAAGACAAAGGCATCATGGATTGGATCCCTTGCGGGATCCGAAATACGACTGTGTCAAGATGTTAAATTAGATTGGGTTACAGACTTCAATCTGTTGGGGATAAATCTTTCTACTGTTAATTTTATAGATATATGGAAAATAAATTATTTGGCTAGATTGGAGGATTTGAAAAAAGAACTTAGCAAATGGAAAATGCGAAATTTAACAATATTAGGTAAAATTACAATTATTAAATCAGCTGCCCTGTCTAAGCTTACCCACCTTTTCCTTGCCTTGCCAAACCCCCCAGAACACTTTGTCAAAGAACTCAATTCAATTTTGTTTAAATTTATTTGGAATGGAGGTAGTGACAGGATTCAAAGAAGAATAATAACTCAGGATTACAATAGAGGTGGGCTGAGGATGGTTGATGTTTCCAACTTTATTCATAGTCTAAAATTTCTTGGATGAAAAGATTACTTTTGGAGAAAAAGAAGTGGAGCAATCTCATTTTTGTGGAAGTTTCAGGCCCAATTTTATTATTTGACACGGGTAATGAATATTTAAAACATTGCATGGAGACTATAACAAACCCTTTCTGGAAAGATGTATTTAATGCTTGGTACTTATGTCAAAAAAAGATGCAACCCAAGTCAGTAAAGAACTTTGTAGACGAACCTTTGTGGTACAATAGTAACCTAAAAGACTCTGGGTTTTTCGTAAAAAATTGGTATCAGAACAGAATTAGGTATATCCGAGACATCACCAATAAGGGTGAAATTATAGCTTTTCATGACTTCAAAGACAAATATGGTGTAAATGGAACAATCTTAGATTATAGGCGCCTGGTAAACAGAATACCGGAATCTTGGAAACAAGAGCTCCGCAACAACAAGTTAGAAGTAGAAATCACTGTACATATACCTGTTCTTGGAAGGGCCAGGGAGTGTTTGGTAAGGCAATGAAAGGGTTGTAGATTGTTCTATGATACCTTAAATTCCGGGGCTGATAGTGTAATTAAATCCCAACATAAGTGGGAAGAATTAGTACCATTTCAATACCAGACGAATTGGAGTGAAATATATATGTGCAGCTTCAAATGTTCAGATGAAACGAAACTCAGAAGCTTACAACATAAAATATTACACAGAACATTGGTTACAAACTCGTTCCTCCAAAAAATGAATATTCGAACGGAGTTGGCTACCCACGCAGGTACGTACACTCTCAGAAATATTCAGGGAATAATCCTGAATAGACCAGGCTGCACATCCACAACTCAATTTCAGGGATTTTACCTGAAATCCAGGGATAATTTTCTGAAATTCAGGTATATCATCCACGAATTAAAGCTAAATTACCTGATTTTTAGGGGATTTTACGTACCTGAATAGTGTCTGGAACGTACTAATCAGGGTGGTAAATTTGCCTGAATTTCAGGGAAAATCTTTTCATTCGGGGATCTTTTTTCTGAAATTCAGTAAATTATTCCTGGATTTCAGGTAAAATCCTTGAAATTGAGTTGTGGATGTGCAGCCTGATCTATTCAGGATTATTCCCTGAATATTTTTGAGAGTGTACACATATCTTGCGATTGTGACAGAAAACAAATGACGGACTTGCGCAACAGAGACACTGGCTGAAAAGGAATACAACCTCTGGACAGTGAGTGGTTAGCTGGATCAGAAAGGTTTGAAATAGCGTGAAGGAAGTGAAAATCCGAGCCGTCCACTGGCTACATTGTATTGTGCAAGCCTCCCATTGACATTTAGCGAGACTGTGCGAAGACACAAACGATTCGTCCTCAGTCTGAGAGCGGCTTAGTGTGACAGCTAAACCGTTCTCACAACAAAATGTCACACGTCTAGTGAGTTGTTTGTGTATTACACTCTCATACGCCAGAAACAGAATGAAACAGAAGGAATAATTGCGTGTTTATTGTTAGAAAAATAATTGAGTAGGATTATAGGGTGAGTGGAGGAATGAGTATGATTTAACGTCGTTTTCAACATATTTTCCAGTCATATCACGACGGTGCCTACGTGTGCCAGAACATGAGAGTGTCCACAGTTCCTATTATCCTGGATACTAATTAGCTCAGCAAGTACAGTATCTGGTCACCCATCCAAGTATTGACCGAGCTCTAAGTTGCTTAAGGTAGTCCGCTGGTGGTTTTGGGCTTTGTCGGCCATTTTCCAGGTTTTTGCCGGTTTTCTCCATTAGGTTATCTCCCTTTTCCAGGTTAAGAGATAGAGATTTCCTTTAAAAATCTTCTAGCTGAGAATTTTGCGCAGCAACATTCATCTAATTTGATAAATTTTGATAGACATTGTGATTATCTTCAAACAGTTAGAATATAAGAAAAATTTAAATAATATTTATATGATTTTTTCATGAATATGCTTCAAAACCAAGGCTATTCCCTGTGTTTTTGGGGTTATCAAATGCAGCATGAGTCAGTCCATTTAACAGTGTCTACAGCTAAAAACTGCACACCAACCTATATTTTGTTCTGTGTTTTTCATCATATTATACAATTATGAATGCAACAAAAAAACATTATTCAAAAAGTTAATTACTTTGATCTACCACCAGCGGACATCCTTGACTTCGGCGATGTGACGAGAGCCAGTGTGCCCAAACGTGATACGCCGTACGAGAGCAGTATGATTGGGATATAATCCCTTAGTTTGTTTTCGTTATTTTTCATAATCGATAATAGAGGAGCCGTCAGAAGTACGGCGGCTCCTATATCGTGATTTACGTCGCCGAACTTTAGCAGTGTGTGCACCTTGGACAACGATTGAAGAAAAGCGACTTACCGCTTCAAAACTATTACATTTTTTCTCTCCTCAGCACTAAGTCATGCCTTTCTATATCCAATTATTTTTAGGATATCACTTTCATGGTAAAACAAAAATACCTGTGCTCGATGAGCCTGCTGACGATTTTGTCAAAATCTGAGGGCGCGGGTTCGCGTCTCGCGAGGGACTGGCCCATCCAGCACAAGTGTAGCTTCCTCTCCTTCGGTTATTCTGGAAGATCTATTTAACCATCACAACACGTTTCTCAGGGAAAGAGGTATTTGTCTTCCAACCAATCATAACGACATACCAAAAGTATACTGGACTCCCAAAATGCATAAATCACCATACAAAGCTAGATTCATAGCTAGTTCTAGAAGCTGCACCACCAAGCTTCTTTCAACCCTATTGACGAGGGCCCTTCAGGAGGTAAAAGCATTTTGGGAAAGGTATTGCGCCACTATTTCTAAAAACTCTGGCGTGGAATGTATGTGGATATTAAACAACTCAAAATGTCTTACGGAGGAACTTGAATTCCGCTTAACCCGGGGCTAGGGGCCGTATGAACCCATGTACTTCAAGATCCTCATGGTGCTCATATGAACAGTCACAATCAAAGCGTGACTGAGATACACCATTCTCTAGATAACGACTTTAGAACGATTATTATGGATTAAGAATACTGATCAGCGATACGGATTTTATATTTTAGGAACATCATACTGGTATATGGATATGGGATAGGTCTTTGGATTATGGACGCGGATATTCTTTAATGGACGACGGCTGAATTATGAATGACGGACTAGACGCTTGTATTAAATCTACACACAGTTTGCAGTCACAAAAACCGTTGTCCACATTAATTCGTTTTTTGTGCATGGTCTCGTCCACAAGGCTAAAAAAACTGTATTTCTCGTTGATTGGTTGGTGGAAAATGACGTCATTGTCAGTAACACCATAGGATGTCCGTCCGTGTACTAACTGCGGTAGCTATGTGTATTGGCCGTATAAGATTACGATGACCAGTAGCTGACTTTTACGAACGAATGATCGGACTGACAAGAAATTTCAAGTGTTCGATTTTACACCTGAAATATAGTATGTCTTCGGAAGTTAGGAACTTTTTCAGCTTGCTTGAATGGTAGTAGCATTATAAGACGCCAAGCGACAGCTTGGTATCTAGACATAGTAGTTGTCTCCTCACTAAAGGAGGAGAGACCTAGCCCTATATCATTTAGAAGGACGCGTTCGACCAAACAATTTAGCGCACAATCTTCCTCGGATGACGAATCGGTCAACAAAGTGTCAAACCACATACCTTAAATACTTGGGAAGGAGAACGTTATGCTTACAACCACGATCATCTCAAAAGATACTCTTTTATGGAGTCTTTTCTGTCGCACCTGTTCTTTTCCCCCTCGATTCCTTAACGAAGTTGAGTGGACGCGCATGCGCGTGTTAACAGTAGACAGCGAATGATGTTGCGGCGCATAGACATTACACATACTACTAGTAGTCTCCCTTGCCTTAAATCAGTGTAACGTCAATGTTAGTCACG
Organism: Hanleya hanleyi; assembly: GCA_036873755.1. Taxonomy (NCBI): domain Eukaryota; kingdom Metazoa; phylum Mollusca; class Polyplacophora; order Lepidopleurida; family Hanleyidae; genus Hanleya; species Hanleya hanleyi. The sequence goes on along the minus strand of JAVTVY010016016.1, from coordinate 14,970 downwards.
TGGGTTTGTATCTGCACACCACAACAACATTCGAAGGTTGAAAAGCAATCGAGCGGGCATTGGAACAGGTGCGACAGAGAGCTTGATATTCATACTAAACACAGAATATCATAAGGTTAGTAGGTGAAGTTTGAACTAAGTATTTTTTGCAGGCGTTGTTGAATTTCTTTTTTTTTCACATTCATGTATGGTCATAAGACGCCAAGCTGTTGCTTGGCGTCTTTTAACGCTAAAATGGTAGCAGTAAAAAAGTCTCACCCAGTTAATTCCTTCGCTGAATAATACCCGGCGGAACTCATCCAAAGCCAGTCTTGCCGAGTTTTCGACGCTAACACTGCCAATTTGTCATCTGAGTACCCTAGCTGTCACCGCATTGTACAGTCAGTCACCCAAAGCTTGGTGGCTGTACTGGCTGGGCTTATCGGTGTCCAGGGTAATAGGAGCTGTGGGCGCTCTCGAGTCCTCGTACATGTAGGCAGCGTCGTTATATGAATGGACAATTGTTGAAAACGACGTTAAAGCCTGCTAACGGTTTGCAGTCCGATTTGAATCTCAGACGTTCACATGGATAAAGTATAGGCAAAAGCGTATATATCCACGACACCATGACCATATAGACGAGTTCCTACCTATTATTGATTCTCGGGTTTTGTTAATAACAATGGCGTCGCGTTGCATACAGTATTTGCACATTTTCACGTTTGAAGAGGCCCTATACGGTGAATTTCAAACTGGTCTGTATACATTGTATATATGAGGGGACTATAAATTAACTTCTCATGACATCGTTTCATACATGTATAAGTTCATCAATATATTATAAGCTAGAGTAAAACATGATACGATTATGGTGTTTTCTTTCTTACTTAAACTGCATACTTAAAATATTTTTGCCTGAAGTAAATGCGTTTTTTTTTTAGAAATGAAATTCGTTTTCCTGTACGGTGCGGCGCTCAGGATCGTGTCACGTTGTCGATAACCGCTGACCTTGGAAGTCACCGTGCGCATTCGCTCTCGATAGGAAAACGTATTTTGGAGGTGAATGTAGGATGGGTCTTGTTTTGCGAAGAGGACATGTTTTGTGGAGATCAAACGAAAACTCTCACTCCATGGTCCTATGCCGGTCAACCACCGTCATCGCCAGAGTGGAGATTGGGGTCACTTCTCGATGACCTTTAACCTGACCTCACCCATACACCCTCGCAAGGGAGACGTTAGTTCCGTGTATGGTATCCAGAGAAGCCCTCGTCAAATACAGATAGGCTGTTGTTGTGTCGTGGCCGTTGTACCTGGTTGGCCGGTGATGTCCTTCGCCCACATGTTCAGTGAAGAAGGAGGCCGGTTGTAGTGGTCTATGCAGGCATGGCTGGAGGGGTATGTTCGTTTGGGCAACCAGGGAACGCTGTACAGTTATACAGTTTCAAGACCATTTTCAACGCCGAAGAGTGACATCACACACACACACACCAACACACACCAACACACACACCAACACACACCAACACACACACACATGCAGGTAACTCGACCAGGTAGCTAGATCAAACATGACTCCCACCTCCCCAAACTCACACATGCGAACATGGGTACCTCCTTAAATTTCCTTTCTCTACCACTCCCCCAGAACACGTGCGCGTATCAACCCAGTCTATTCCTACCCGATAAGATCGAAGCGTTTATATTATTGCTTCTGGCAAGGTAGACCGCTATTCAGATAGGCCAGATCGCTATTCAGATGAACATATAAACGGCTATTCATAGTAGCGCCCCCTGGTGCTCGATATAGGAACTGAAGAGTCCATCTTGTAGCCCATGACATACTCTCTCAATACGCCTATTTTCACGTGCGCAGCATTTCTATTATCGGCTCTGGTGAGGTAAACCGCTATTCAGATTGACCAGACCGACATGTAAACGACCATTCATCGTAGCGCCCCCGACACCCGATATAGGAACTGAAGACTCCATCTTGTACATTGTAGCTCCTGATGGGGATCATTATGCATATTTAGAAGTTCGAAGTGTTCATATTACTTGCTCTGGCAAGCTAGGCCACTATTCAGATAGGCCAGACCGACATGTAAACAGCCATTCATAGTAGCCCCCCCTCCACTCACACGCACACACTCACCACACGATATAGGAACTGAAGGCTCCATCTTGTAGCTCCTTGCATACTCTCTCATTATGCATATTTGGAAGTTCGAAGTGCTTATATTATTGGTTCTGGCAAGCTACATCGCTATTCAGATACACCAGACCGCTATTCAGAACACGTACACGACCATTCATAATGCCGCTCGATATAGGAACTGAAGACACCCATCGTGTAGCCCTTGACATACTCTCTCAATATGCCTATTTACAAGTTCGAAGTGTTTATATTATTGGTTCTGGCAAGGTAAACCGCTATTCAGATCGACCAGACCGCTATTCAGACCGATATGTAAACGGCCATTTATAGTAGCCCCCTCCCCCCCCCCCCGCGCCCTATATAGGAATTGAAGACTCCATTTTGTACATGTATCCCATGACGTACTCACCCAATATGCCTATTTTCAAGATCGAAGCTTTTATATTATCGACTCCTGCAAGGTACACCGCTATTGAGATAGACCAGACTGTTATTCAGACCGTCATGTAAACGACCATTCATGATGGCGCCCTCTGGTGCTCAATATAGGAACCGAAGACACCATCTTGTAGCACATGATGCTCATTATGCTTCGTTACACGGTCGAAATGTTTATATCATTGGGCCTTGCAAGCTAGACAGCTATTCCGATAGGCCAGACCGCTATTCAGACCGACATGTGAATGCCATTGATAGTAGCGCCCCCTGGCGCCAGATAACGGAGTTTAAGTTGCCTAGTTCGAAGTGTTAACATTACTGCGGCTGGCAAGCTAGACCGCTATTCAGATATGCCAGACCGTTATTCAGACCGACATGTAAATTCATTACCGTAGTACCGTCCCTCTGGCGCCCGATAAAGGAGTTGAAGAATCCATCTTGTAGCCCATGACATACTTTCTCAGTATGCCTATTTACAAGTCCGAAGTGTTTATATCATTGGGCCTTGCAAGCTAGACCGCTATTCATATAGACCAGACCGCTACTCAGACCATGGAGGTAAAACATGTGAAGGCCATTCATAGTAGCGCCCTCTGGCGCCCGATAAAAGAGTTGAAGTATGCCTATTCACAAGTTCGAAGAGTTTACATTCCCGCCTCTGGCAAGCCAGACCGCTATTCAGATATGCCAGACCGTTATTCAGACCGACATGTGAAGGTCACTGATAGTAGCGCCTTCTGGCGCCCGATAAAGGAGTTGAAGAATCCATCTTGTAGTCCATGACATACTTTGTCAGTATGCCTATTTACAAGTCCCGAGTGTTTACATTACTGCCTCTGGCAAGCCGGACCGCTATTCAGATGTCAGACCGTTATTCAGACCCACATGTCAACGGCCATTTATAGTAGCGCCCCCTGGCGCCCGATATAGGAACTGAAGACTTCATCTTGTAGTCCATGACATACTCTCTCAATTTCCTACTTTCAAGTTCGAAGCTTTTATATTATCGACTGTGGCAAGGTAGACGGCTATTCAGATAGGCCAGACAGATATTCAGACAGACATGCAAATGGTCATTCATAATGGCGCCAGAGGGCGTCCGATATAAGAGCTGAAGATTCCATCTTGTAGGCCATGACATATTTTCTCAATATGCCTATTTACATATTCGAAGAGTTTATAATTTACTGCCTTTGGTAAGCTAGACCGCTAATCAGATATGCCAGACCGTTCAGATCGGCAGGTAAACGCATTGATAGTAGAGCCCCCTGGCGCCCGATAAGGGAGTTGAAGAATCCATCTTGTAGCCCATGACATACTTTCTCAGTATGCCTAATTACAAGTTCGAAGTGTTTACATTACTGCCTCTGGCAAGCTACATCACTATGCCACACCGTTATTCAGACAGACGTGTACATCGCCATTTATCGAGGCGCCCTCTGGCTCCCGATATAAGAAACGAAGACTCCATCTTCTGCCCAAGCCATGCTCTCTCAACAGTCAAATTTACAAGTTCGAAGTGTTTACATTATCGGCTCTTGCAAGCTAGACCGCTATTCAGATAGGTCAGAACCCTATTCAGACCGACATGTAAACGGTCATTCATAATAGCGCCCCCTGTTGCCCGATAATTGATTTGAACCATCTTGTAACCCATGACATACTCTCTCAGTACACCTATTTAAAAGTTCGAAGTCTTTATATTATTGGCTCTGGCAATCTAAACCACTATTCAGATAGGCCAGACCGCTGATCAGATCGGCAAGTAAATGGCCGTTCGTAGTAGCGCCCCCTGGCCTCCGAAGACTTCATCTTGTAGCCCATGACATACTCTCTCAATTTGCCTATTTACAAGTTCGAAGCGTTTATATTATTGTCTCTGGCGAGCTAGACCGCCACTCGGATAGGCCAGACCGCTATTTGAGTGGCTAGCCAGCGATTCATAACAGCGATCCCCGGCGTCGATTTGAGATATGAATATGCAAACATTTATTAGAGCATGATATTCTCTCTTACTATGCAGTTTGGAGTTAACATTACTCATAATAAAAAATACGGTTGTTTTTCTCCACATCTGAATAACAAACTGCGAACCGCGGTCTGACTTTATGAACGTGTAAGGGAGGTGTTTTCTTATATAAAACGTAACTTCGCGATGTTCTGTCCGACACTGAATGGCTACAATTAGAGTGTGAGTCACACAATTTAGCGTGTGAGTGATTCCAGCTGAGTATACCACCCAAACAATTAATATTTCAGAGAAGAAATATAAAAACGAACGTATTATTTACCGGTTAATATACTTTATGTTGGGAATATATATTTTTTTCGAATATAAGCTTCCTCACCAAGCGAATGAAAACAGTCTGTAGGTCAACACACTGACAATGGTGCCAATTGCAGTGTTCACAACATAACCCTTCTTGTTTGGTTGTACACGACACGATTGTATTGTCTGTAAAATTATCACTATGTCACAAAAACATGTCTGATATTCATTCACAGTGTCTGTTTGCATCAGAGATATTTATGAGACGTAGCTGTATCACCAAACTGGGTCAACTGTTTGGCGTGCGCGATCGGCTGTTTCTAAGTGACCAATATGTGGCATACTTTTATCTGATAGATCAGTGTCACAGAGGTTGATGTGAACAAAATGACCTTTCGCTGATGGTAGTGATATTGTGGCTTAGATCAAATGTGATTACATGTAAATGCACGAAACGCAAAATAAGTTTTGAGTTAATTTTGTAATTGCTAATTACCAACAATATATCAACAAGGCGAACTGATCAAATTGCCTTCTTTGGGACAGTAAACAGCGGAGATTTATCCATGGTCCAAAGGTATTCCTGCGCAGATTTCTTTATTCTGATTGAAAATAATACTGCACCTAATAATAATACTGCACCTAATAATGAGTTGAACCAAATTCGCATCAGTTGTAATTATTGTTAATACCACTGAGTTTCGACATTGATGTCATAAGAAGTTGTGATACCTTTGGTCATTTCGCTGTTTTTTAACCATAAATCTCGCTTTATACGGGTTTTATGGGAACCGCCTACAAAGTTTTTGAAGTATCAAGTTAAAGATGATAAAGCAAGAATAGCAATGGTATACAGAGGATGCATGAGATTGATAGGAACACCTCAAATTTGACAAAATTTAATGATTCATCTAAACAAATACGAGGTATTTAAACAAACAGCGTATTCAACGGAGTTCTTCCAACCGATCCAGGTATTGGGAAAATGCAGTTAGGCTGTCTATGATTAGAGTTCGACTCGGATGGGAGGTGAGACCTAAGTAACCCACTCGCTGGGCGAAGTAGTCGGATTTTAAATGACAACAAACAGCCCGTGACATCTCCAAAGAAACACGGTCCCACGAATGGATCAACTCAGCTCGGTTCTGATTGATGAAAAATAAATATAAACTCGATTATAAACTTAAATAAGTTTTGGTTGTTGACACCAGTGAGTCTAAAATCGTTGGACTGCGTGGAGCTTAATCGGCTCATATGTGACGTTTCTTATTCCACTGTCGAGTGAGTGGAGAGTTATAGCCGAACTCACCGAGAGTAAAAACCTACTTCCTCAGAGCGGATCAAGATTCAGATATGGGAACATCCATTACGCATCTTATCGCCAACGGTTAATTCCTACAGGCAGTGGACCATGTCATTTACTCTGAAGCTGCCTAACTGCTCCTGGCAGTTGCACATCAGGCTCTCACGAATGTGGCCTTTGAATCCCAGAAGGAATTCCTATCAGCACTGAGGTAGTGCTTAACGATTAGTGTTATCCAAATATAAATGGATTATGACGTACGAGCAAATTTGTAAAAGAACTTCTCGATGTGTTATCTTTGTTGGTTTCTGGATAGATTATGTGACATAGTGATCACTTATGCTTGCCCACACCATGTGTTCTCATATGTATCCTGACATTGCCTTTACTGACGGATCGGTAATCACACATAGAACACTTAAACGGCTTTTCACCCCTATGCCTTCTGATATGTTCAACCATGGTAGACTTTACGGCAGATCTATATTCACACACGGTACACTTGTAAGGCCTTTCTCCACTGTGTGTTCTCATATGCTGGACGACGTGATATCGTCGGGTAGACCTGTAATCACACACCCCACATTTGTATGGCTTCTCTTCGTTGTGCGTTAACATGTGCTGAGTGAGGTTACCTTTTCTGGAAGAGCAGAAATCGCAGAGTACACACTTGTATGGCTTCTCCCCATTGTGTGTTTGCATGTGCTTCAGCAGAGAATCATTTCTAGCCGAGTTATATCCACACAGGGAACACAAGTATTGCTTCTCGTTGTTGTGTATGTTATCATAGTGCCGCGCGATGCAACTTGCTTGGGCAGAAATATAATCACACAGCGAACACTTGTATGGTTTCTCTCCTGAATGTGTTCTCATGTGTTGAACAAGTGCACTTTTACAAATAGCCGAGTGATCACACTGTCTACACTTGTACGGTCTTTCATTTGTGTGAGTACGCGTGTGCCGCACGAGATCACTGTTTTCGGCTGACCTATAAGCACAGTGTGTGCATTTGTATGGCTTTTCCCCACTGTGTCTCTTCATGTGCCTTACGAGATTATATTTTTCACTAGTCCTATAATCACACAATACACACGTGTGAGGCTTCTCCCCAGCGTGTGTTCTTTTATGCTGAGCGAACATTCTTTTTTTAGAAGTCCTAAAGTCGCATTGTGGACAATTGTATAGTTTTGTACTGTGGTGAGTTTTGCTATCTCCAGCAAGGGAATCATCGGCGAGCGCCTCATAATCACAGACTGAGCCTTTGTATTGATTATCTGCAGTGCATGTTTTATATGGAACAGTGTCCTGCAGGCTCTGAGAGGATTCTAGAAAATTCGCTGAATCCGGCTCGATTGACTTGTTGCCCTGGTCCTCTGTTCTCCATGTCCCTGGTGAATGTTTCCCTATACTGTGGTCATCTTCAGTGTATGTTATATGTAGAACAGTGTTATTCAGGCTCTCTGCCGGTTTTGGAGAACTGGAAAGGTCCGGCTCAACTAACTCGTTTTTCCGGTCCTCTATTTTCCGTTTCCTCAGAGAATGCAAAACCAAGCCGTGCCTTTTCATGTGTCGCCTGACATCACTTCTTTCCACCGATCTATAATCACAAAGTAAGCACTTGTGTGGCTTTTCCCCGCTGTGTCGTTTCATGTGTCGATCAAGGGTCCATTTTTCTGCAGTTCTATAGCTACACTGTGGACAGCGGTGTGGATTCTCTCCCGTGTGAGTTCTTGTATGTCGAGCAAGCTGACTTTTATGAGAAGCCTGGAATTCGCACTGTGGACACCTATATCGTCTGTCTCTGCTGCTAGTCCTGGTATCATCAACAGGTGGGTCTTGTGCGAGAACATCTCTACGCAGAACAGTGCTACATATATTCCCTCTAGAGTCCAGTAAATCTGGAGTTTTGCTATGTCCAGCAAGGGAATCATCGGTGAGCGCCTCATAATCACAGACTGAGCCTTTGTATTGATTATCTGCAGTGCATGTTTTATATGGAACAGTGTCCTGCAGGCTCTGAGAGAATTCTAGAAAATTCGTCGAATCCGGCTCGATTGACTTGTTGTCCTGGTCCTCTGTTCTCCATGTCCCTGGTGAATGCTTTTCTATACTGTGGTCATCTTCAGTGTATATTATATGTAGAACAGTGTTATTCAGGCTCTCTGCCGGTTTTGGAGAACTGGAAAGGTCTGGCTCAACTAACTCGTTTCTCCGGTCCTCTATTTTCCGTTTCCTCAGAGAAGGCAAAACCAAGCCGTGCCTTTTCATGTGTCGCCTGACATCACTTCTTTCCACCGATCTATAATCACAAAGTAAGCACTTGTGTGGCTTTTCCCCGCTGTGTCGTTTCATGTGTCGATCAAGAGTCCATTTTTCTCCAGTTCTATAGCTACACTGTGGACAGCGGTGCGGATTCTCTCCCGTGTGAGTTCTTGTATGTCGAGCAAGCTGACTTTTATGAGAAACCTGGAACTCACACTGTGAACACCTGTATCGTCTGTCTCTGCTGCTAGTCCTGGTATCATCAACGGGTGGGTCTTGTATGGGAACCTCTCCACGCAGAACAGTGCTACATATATTCCCTGTAGAGTCCAGTAAATCTGTCAAGTCTGATTCAACAGACCCGCTTTCCGTACCTGCCAGTGAGCATGTTCTCTGCAATTCTCCAGTACCCGAGTTTTCCAGGCCGGTATTTTCTATGGCTATTGAATGTTCCTCTGAAGCAGCGTGGCGTCGATATAAGGCTATGGGGAAAGGTTCACTGGTACCATGACTTGCTGTTTCAGACGGTATCATGTCACAATAGACACCTGTCTGTTAAGAGAAAACGGGTATGATACATATTTCATTGATATTCACGAAGAAACTTCACAATATAATATTACAAGCCATTCCCAGTTCTTTATCTATATTTTCGCCTATGTTTGTTTGCGTATATCGAGCAATATGCTTTTGGGGGAGGCTTGAACTTGAAACACTAGTGTAATATTCACTAATCAGATTAACAGAGTTAATCGGAGGCGCCGCTTGACCCAATTCAATCCAATTCATTTTGCTTTGTTGAAAAATGAATAAAATAACCTGCATTTTAGAAGAATATTATGATTCCAAAGACTACTGATCTTATTCTAAACAGCAGCCGAAAAAAAGCGTGGTTCAAACTATCTTAGTGCCCATGCCCTCGGCGATTGAATTGTTGAAACCTACGGGTCACGTGATCCGCAGCTACATTATTTTTTGCCGAACTCGATACAAATAGGGTACAAAAAGGGAAAAGGGTTGTTTTATTGACGGATGGAGCCTAAGTCCCATGTAGGCCTAGGTAAGTGGTCCGGAATTGACATGAAAATTCAATGTAAAGGCATGGACGAAATGACAGGAACGAACGAAGGCATGGACATGCACTTGACTAGGTTCAAACAAACTCCATAATGCAGGTCTGTATACTCTGCCTACCATCCTTGCATGTACATGTGGGCATTATAGCAATTATTTGAACTGTCCATCGAACAGAAAATTAACGGATGGTGTTGTAGCGTGCTTCACCGTGTACGTTCACAGACAAGTAAGTTTAGAATGAGAATGAGCTGTAGAACGATCTCTTTGGAGGGACTGTCACGTGGATGCAGCTCTATTCAAAACAATCACGGATATTTACAACTGAGTCAAAAAAAGGGGATGAAATATACGACGCATTGATGGCTTCAAATTTGCTCAAATATGGGTATATTCGGAGAGGTCACGAATGTGATTCAGCACTCTCAAACATTACTGCTGGTCTTATAACTGTGTCAAATATTCGACCATGGTACGACTTTGTCAGACGGACTATAGCTAGAGATGACGAGGAAAGGTAAGCATACAATCTACATGCATTGTTAACGATATTCTACTTACTTTGTCTTCCTTTCTGTTGAATATGCCAGTATACTTGCATGAAGAAATGCTAGGATCAGATAAGGTGTCTGAAGGCTCTGGTTTAATTCTCCTACACAGCAAACCATCTTCAGATTGGTGAGATACATCTGACGACTGTTCACCATGGACCACAGTAGCAGAAGAATCGCACACAGTCGGTTCTTGTTTAATCTCCGCCTGTGTCCCACATGAACCCTTATGTTGGTGTGACCAATTTGGAAATAACCTTGACGTATTTTCACCCACATATGTCAATGGACTTTGTACAAGATCGTCTGCATTTGTTTCGCTCATATTTTCCACTTTTCGTCAATGATTGGATACTAATCTGAGGAATGGAAGAACAAAAAGAGACTGTGGTGCAGAGGCAATCTGCTATCAATCAGCATTGTTAATTAACTGACAAATACTGGAAAGGCAGGTTCCTTTGCGGAAGTGTTCAGTTTTTAAATAATCAGTCACCAACCGGTAACCAACCAGTGTCCACCCAGATATATCAACCATTTCATTCCAATGTCCTGCTGTCAAGCAGTTACCAAGGGGTTTACACGAATTACTGCTATGTTTCCAACACAACCTTTCCAACTTAGGTACTTATCGGTAACCGTATATCGCTAACGTGATCGATAGTTCTTCAGTTACTGAACGTTTATCAGCCCAGTGTTGCTTTTCATTCCGTACTTGCTGGTAACTGCAGAGAAATGGTCCCCTTTTTAGTTATGTTCAGTTATCAACGTGATCAAAACCGTCACCAAACAGTAAAATGAACAATACCTAACATTCACCGATGGATTCGTTCTCAAAAGTATTTGGGCCATTTTCATGAAATGTACAAATAACGGTAAAGACAATTTTTTTTTTTTTACATTTTGTTCATTTTACAGTCAGAGATCTGCTGGAAATGCCAGATGATAAAACATTTTTTAGTTTTTCTCTTTTGTAAGATGCCTATTGTGATAAAAAAACTGCTTTAAAAAATTAAATTTTCAAATATGAAAATGAATTTGTCTTTACCGTTAACGTTGCAAATGCACTTTGAAGGTTAACAAACACAGTATTTAATAAAAAGAATCTTTCTGTTGGATACTATTATGTAAAATCTGAAGTCCATAAACTGGAAGTGTCCAACGATGTATTCGGTATCATCGACGGCATTAGTCCGACATACATCCTCTTCATGCTATTTAATAAACTGATATCTATTCAATGCATTGAATATATATCAGTTTATTAAATAGCATGTAGGGGCTGCCTGTCGGACTACGACGGCATGTTACCCGTTTTAGCGCATCCAGTTGAAAACATTGCCTCCTAGCGGGAACTGGCGAACTGCCAGGGGAGACAATTTTGGAATGTCAGGAATAGACTCCTACAGCCGCGAATACAACTGCAGCGACCCGAGTCAAACCGCCGAAGGTGACGCAATGCATCATGGGAGTTTTATCAGAAGCCGTGACACTGCATATCACAGAAAATTATCAAAACCGCGACTCGCCTATGTTAAGTCCTCGTGGCGATGTTGGGTTGATTTATTTGTACTTCCATGAGAACAAAATATCTGTTGACTGTTAGTTACGAACACTGATAACAATATTACTTAATTAATATATCCCTCTAGATTTATCCAGGAAGTCTATCCATATGCAAATAAGCACTCCGCTAAATTGTCAGACGCGGCATTCTATGTATATTCGTTCTTCTTACACTCCTGATTCAAACCTCCCGTCATCAATAATATTTATTCAATGAAATGTAACCCAAGTTGATACATTTATTTAATTAAACAAGAGAACAGAATTGGGGAGGCCGAGCTGAATGAACTCATCGTCACGAGCGCAACAGCTTTCCCCTTCCGTTTTCTCTCCGAGTCTAGCCGTTACATGTAATGGGGCTTGTGCTTCTAAATCTGGTGGCCAATCATTTGCCTTTGTGGCCCGTTAGTAAAATTCCAGATAGTCCTTATATGCGATATTTCTGTAGTATTTTGAACTTCGGTTGCAAGAAAATCGAATCTTCATTGGTCGCCAGTGTTGGTTACGTCATATAATGACCTCACAAAATTGAGGTTTATGACCAATGGGTCAGAACATTCCTTTGAACTCGACCTGATTCAAACTGTGTAAACATAAAGCCATTCGTATCACCAAATGTCTGTAGTTCGGACGGACATGATAGATTATAGATTTTGGGATTTTAGATGCACAATAAAAGAAAAAGACATACATAGTAATATCATGCTCACCCGTTAGTGGGCCATCGGGTTTAATAAAGCAAAGAAATGAACTTCCCGTATTATCTCCCAGAGTTTACAAGGTACTACAGACCTGGGTCCCCAGAATAAATGAACTACGACCATACTCGATTGTAATTCAATAAACGCTTTATTGCCCATTTACAACATCGAAGTAATGTGTAAAAGAAGACAACACGGGTCTAAAGTACAGGTAGACCTACGCTGGGCAGAAGTTTGGATCCGACGATATAAATGTTGACCCCGATGTCAGCACAACCGGTTTTCTGGGTCACCGTATCGTTGCATAAGGCCAGACTGTGTGCGCCGTATAATTACCATGATTCCTCAGTTCAAATTTAGGTAATTCAGCTGCCGACAGCAGCTGTGTTGCGCAGATTTTATATCTTACGTCACATGAAGCGTTGTAGGAAGGCTGACGGTGGCCACTGCAGTCTACCTTGTCTAAGTGATCGTTGGGGACTTCTAGTTTTATGAACTTCTGATAAAATATATGAGAATTTAAAGTCCTCTTCATTTCACATATCTTGACATTTGAAAAATATTACAAAAACATTGGATTTATTCAACTGTCCTTACCGTTATCAGAAAAGGTTTGTCGAGAAATATAGCACAAGAAATGTCATATTCTGTCATTCTTAAATTACAGGGTGTGGGCAGCCATTTTTCCTCCAGCCTTTGTGGCATCAGAGCACGTTATCTACAAATTTAAAAACAAAGTCTGTGTCGCACTTATTGTCTGTCTTTATCGTTAGTGAGTTATGTCAGTAAGTTATTTAAGATTGTTACCAAAGCACAAGGAATCTAAAATTGTATATCAACAACACTTTACTATGAAAGACACACTAATTCAGCTCAGCCTGCCTCGACATGTTGACATAATCTGTCTTTACCGTTATTCGAACTTGTCTTCACCGTTATAAAATGCCATAAGGTAAAGAACTACAATTTTTTTTTGCCAACTAACACAGTTATTTAGAAAATTGAAGTGACATTCTGATTATAAACTTTCTTCGAACTTGAAAAACAGCAAAAGAATATTTAGCAAGAGTCAGCTTGACTTGCATTAAGAAAATAAAACTAACTGGTTAGGTAAAATAAAATGGTCTTGAATGGTCTTTACCGTTACAAATATGTCATTTCTTCACCATCATCTGGTAATAACATGGGCTAGAATGGGTAAAAATGTCTTGGGAAATAAGTACGCTGACTCTAGCTTTGTTGACATGAAAACAGTCTTTGTGACTTACAAGGTATTGAATAATTCCATTTTGGAAGCCAAACCGCACAAATTAAATTTTAGATTTGTCTTTACCGTTATTTGTACGATTTCATGAAACTGGCCCATTTATATCATGAAATAATTGTTCGGAAATCGGATTGTTGAAATTTGGAACGGTAACCTATCGGATGAAAGGCGTTATCCATGTGCTTCCTATAGTAAAATCCAAAATGATTTTCTTTTTTAAGTCTCATTTTCGTTGGGGAATGCAACTCCTTGCAGATAGGTTTGATTTGTATAAAATCTCTCCAAAACGCGAAAATAACTAAACGCGATGCGAAAGACATTTGACGATTTCGCCTCGAGTGTTTTGTTTTATCGCATCCCTGTTTCGAGTTACTTTCATGTGTGCGAAAGATATTAGATGACTGCAATCGGCTTCCATATCATGTCATCTTGCCTAATGTTGGGAAAGTAACACTAGGCCTACGGTTCCAGTTCATAGAAACATATGTTGGAAAATGACCTATGCTAGTACATGTACACTCAGGGCGAGTCGGTGGTGATCCACTTACCAACCATGAGAACACCTCGATTAGTTAGCGGATATCCATCGAAGATTAGTCCAATTGCAATATTATCTATGGATAGACCTATAAATGATTCGATATTGAGTCCTCATTTTCCACAATTTGTATCGTCAAATTTATATTTGAGCCTTACGCGTAACATATGAGCTACTTTTGGATTAACTCGAGTTCATTTTTCTTTCTTTTTTCTTTCTTTGGCTCATTCGTGGATTTTTTCTTCCAGTGTCATCATGATAATGAAGCTGTGGCTCTCACTTGGAACTAGTCCAGTATAACGTGACACCAGGCTTTCTCTTTTAATATGCTGTTGTTTACTGACAAGCCATGGTAGTCCCGTAGGCTTTCATAGTGAACGCAAATCAAAATACCACCGCCAACATATGAGCGAGAAAAATGGCCCAAAATGAAAAAAGAAAGAATTTCCCTGCCCACTCACCTTGATAATTCAAAAGACCAATATCTACTGCATACATATCACGTAATTCCCAACACTGACAGGTCTGATAACACGCGAGTGCAGCCTGGCAATCTAGCAGGTATTTTTCCAGCGACAGAATTTTCTCCGCAAAATGGCCACAATGGAAAAGCCTTGACCTTGGTCCTTATTTGGGGCTATCGCGTGCGCATACAATTCGTCACATAGAACGGGGAACCCCAAAGGACAAAGGGATCATCCGTTATAAATAACAATAAAAGGGACCCTGTTTCGACTAAACTGAAATGAAGTCAACCCGATCAGCGCAAATTTATTCATTTCTTTGCTATCACATTATTTACAAATTCACAAATACTAACATTTGCAGCAATAATTTTGAGTTCATCTTTCATCACGAGGAAGTCAATCT